>PPMA02000066.1:0-36384 GCA_003707865.2 Komagataea pratensis
GGGAAAATGTAGCTTGATTTGTTATAAGCACCATTATTGGTTATCACTTTGTTGATCGATCTTGGATCAAATTCAATGTCACATCTAGGAGTTGTGAACATAGTAGGAGCTAAACATGGTAAAGATCCTGAAGATGGCAGAGATGGCCAAGGTTCCAAAGATGGATGAGGACTGTCCTCATATGAGGAAGAACCATCACTGTAACTTGAATGGGTTTGTGATTCTGAAATATCACCAACATTACTAGATAATGTTTCATCAACTGCATATGCTAACTGAGTTTTCTCAGTTATAGATTTCTGTCCCAATGTTTTTGATTGTTCATCTTGTGCTTGTGCGGTCTGTGGTGGGGTAATCATTGTCTTGGAGATTGGCATTGTACCACCAGCACGATGGGAATCCATTGGTTCGTCGATACCCACATGACCTTCAATATCAATATCAATATCAGTATTGTGGTGACTTGAAGATGCTGCTGCACCTTGGGGCTGTTGAGGAATATTTGCATTAGAATGAAGATTAGCTGCCTTTTGCAAAAATTTCTTTATCTGATTATCACCTCTGTTTACTTCAGCTAATGATCTTGAGTTCAACTTTGAAAAAGCAACCACATAATGGGACTGGCAGTTGAGACCATACTGGTTGTATCCGTCTATGTTTATAGTATCAGAACCTGCAAATGGGATGAATGCATGAAGGTGTATTTTCACAACTTGCATAGACTTTCTTTTCTTTTCAATCAAGGAAATTCTGACCACATCATCATTGATTTTGCCTATTTGATCCCTGCTCAAGTATTCATCATAGTTTCTGTAAATAATATTAATCAATAACTTCCTGTATAATTTGATGAATTCACGTTTATCACTTGGTTCATTCACTAATAAGCGCTTGAACCAAAGGTTATTGTTTTCATCAATCCACTGACCTTCGCAAAGATTTTGGATCATCTCACCAACCATATTATCAGAAAGAGTAGAAAGCCCATTTCCATCAAAGATGGTTCTCAATGAATTCACTAACGTCTTGAAACCTTTTTGTTCAACAATTTCAGTCCAAGGTTGATTTCTTTTTTCTGATAAATGCTCTTCATAACTCTTGAAACACTCTCTCATATCCTTATCCTCAATGAGTTTCTCAATTTCTTCATAAAGGCGATTCCCTGTTGTGTCAGCAAAATTCTTCATTAGTGTCAACTTCTTCTTGCGGATAGCATCTATTGTGACAGTATTATCAGCTAAGTCCTCACCTTCTTCTACCCCTGCAATTTCAGGATCGATCACCAAAACCTGATTATCATCACCAACATTATGATACCATTTTGAGAACCAGTTGATAATTGATAGTTCAATCCTTGTTGTAGCACAGTAATCATATCAGATCCACATGCATTCAACCAGTTTGTGAAATCAGCCTCAGAATATCCAAAGCGAAAATTGTAGAACTGCATAGACCTCAACCGTACCTCATCCTCTTCATAATCTATAGTATTAAAGACTTGATCAACCCTGTCAGTGGACACTCTTTTCTTAAACTCAGCTGGAACGTTAACAGATCTATACGATCTTGTTTCACCGGAAGCGGTATCTTTCTTGAAGCGAACTACCATTTCATCTGGCTGTAATGTCTTGCTGGTGGACAATCCATCAATCAACTTTACTTCAAACGAAGTGGGTCTAAAGTTGATGTAATCACCATCTAAGATCAATGAGAGCCCAAACAAAAATCTGATAAATGGGACATAACACTGGCCTGATATCGTCTTCTTATCAATTTGTTCAGCTGCTTTTAGAGTGAGCCAATCTTGATACATAGAGTTCTGGTTTCCACCCGTGGTATGAGCGTACGGTCTTGAGTTGGTTTTGATTATTTTAAGAACCCATTGTGATAAAGTGCATTGTGCATGAACAAGATGAATGACACGATGATAATCCATATTGTCTTCGTCTTCATTGAAGAGATTGGTGACCTCTTTGACATAGTTTGTGACAATCTTGGCAAATGAAATGAACTTGTCTGATACCTTGTGCTGAGGTTCCTTAACAGGAATGATAGCTAAGGATGAACGTACATCTATGTTCTTGCTCATGGATGGGCTTTTTGTTTGGCTTCCTGTGGAGCTTCCCAAACCATTTAAAAGAGCGACTGGAGCATTGAAACTGATAGTGGTGTAGAAGATTGGTGTGAGTCTGAGGACATCAATGAGCTTGCTCCTCTCAAGGCCGGTCTCTCTGAGAATCTTCTGAAACAACTCTTCATATGAAATTGAAGTGTCACCATCAAACACAGCATCATCAAGGGAGTTGAAGAAACCTTTGAAGTAGTAAATGACGTTTTAGGTGGCTAAAACTGTGAAAGGACTGAAGGTCACCTGCGGCAATCTTTTGATAACTGTCCACCAACTCCTGCACATACGGAAGTGTGGCGAGGACTCTCGTCTTCGCTGATTCGTCGATGCGCATTGTCAATTTGAAGACAATGTTTGGAACTGAAATGAAGAATACAACAGATCAGGATTCAGGAGAGATCAACCTTTCTTTTATACACCGCTGCCTGTATACAAACTACAAACTCGCTAGTTCAACCTGTTGTTGTTGGCGGGTAATTGAAGCAGGGAGCATAACCGAAACTAGTTAAAGTGTGCCCTTACCATTGTATTCTGAAAATTTTCTTTTTGACATAAAATTTATCTAGATAGGTACATACTACATACTCAGTTCTTCAGCACTATAATTCACTGATTCAACGATGGTGAAGAAAAGAGGTGCAGCTATCCTGCCAAACAACATTATCTTACTGCAGAATTTGGTCCGCCGTGATCCAGAATCTTATCGTGAAGAATTTTTACAACAATACGCACATTATGAATCTCTAAGAGATTTATTCATGTCCAATCCATCAGGAAACCAAAATAGTGATGAGTTTGCTGAATTGATTGGGTTCGTTTCTGCTGTTTGTGGTTGTTTCCCAAAAGAAACCAAGAATTATCCAGATGAATTGAAATCATTAATAACGAATAATCATAGAGATTTATCTCCAGATTTGAGAGAAAAGATCATTCAATGTCTTGTGATGCTAAGAAACAAAGATGTCATCACAGCAGAATCATTAATACAGACTATTTTTCCATTATTGGCAGCATACTCCGGTACAGCTAACTTGAATACCCATCATTCAAAGGCTCTTCGTCATCAAGTTTATTCCACTTTAATTAGTTTATTGAAATCAGTCAACACTGGTGCTAAGAACCAAAAACTAAACAGATCTACACAGGCGTTATTGTTCAACTTATTGGAACAAAAGGATTCTCAAGGTTTATGGGCCACCAAATTAACCAGAGAATTATGGAGAAGAGGTATTTGGGATGATTCCAGAACAGTTGAAATTATGACACAAGCTACATTACATCCGGATTCAAAAGTTGCTTATTCTGGTGTCAAGTTCTTCCTTGGTGCCGATAAAGAAAGAGAAGAAAACTTTGAAGAAGATTCGGATGAGGAAGGTTTTGATTTAAGTTCATTGAAACATCAAATGACCATCAACAAGAAATCTGGTAAGAGAGCTAAGAAATTGGATAAAGTCATGAAACAAATGGATAAACAGAAAAACAAACCAAAGCATTCTGCTACATATTTGAACTTCTCTGCTATTCATTTGTTAAGAGATCCTCAAGGTTTTGCTGATCAACTGTTTGAATCACATTTACAAGGTAAGAATGCAAACAAATTTAATCTTGAACAAAAAATTGCACTTATGAACTTGATTTCAAGAATGATTGGTACACATAAATTGACCGTGTTAGGTATATATTCATTCTTCATGAAATATTTAACTCCAAAGCAAAGAGATGTCACTCAAATCATGGCGGCTGCTGCTCAAGCTTCCCATGATTTAGTCCCGCCAGAAACTCTTTCAGTTGTGATTAGAAAAATTGCAGATGAATTCGTGTCAGATGGTGTTGCTCCAGAAGTCGCTGCTGCTGGTATAAATACAATTAGAGAAACCTTAGCAAGAAATCCATTGGCTATTGATGAAACCTTATTACAAGATTTGACCGAATATAAAGGTTCTAAATCAAAACCTGTTAATATTGCTGCTAAATCCTTGATTTCATTATATAGAGAAGTTGCACCAGAAATGTTGAAACGTAAAGATCGTGGTAAGACTGCCACCATGGAACTTTCGTCCGGTGAAAGGTCAGGAATGCCACAATATGGTGTTGAAGCTACTACCAACGGTATTCCAGGTATTGAATTGTTGGCCAAATGGAGAGAAGAACAAGGTCTTGAAGCTAATGAAGGTGAAGATGATGAAGCTAATTGGGAAGTTGATGACGAAGAAGGTGAAGGTTCTGATATTGAAGGTGATTGGGTCACCGTTGATTCTGATAAAGAATACGATGTTGAATTTTCAGATGATGAGGCTGAAGATAAGAAAGAGGAAGAAACCAAAGAAGACGAAGCAAGTGATTCTGATTTGGATCTTTCTGATGATGAAGAAATGCACGATGCTCAAGAAGAACCAGAAGAAATCAAACAAGAGAAGATCGCTAAGATTGAAAAGATTTCTAAATTGGATCCAGATGCAGCATTCAGAGAATTGACTTCCACTCGTATCTTGACACCAGCTGATTTTGCTAAGATTGAAGAATTAAGAGTCGAGGCTGGTCTTGAGAAATTATCAGGTAAAAGAAACAATGAAGAACAAGTTGAATCATATAAATTGGTTGGTCCTGTTAAGTACAAACAATTACGTGCAGAAAGAATTGCTCAAGCTCAAGAAGGTCGTGAAGGTAGAGAAAAATTCAGTTCTCATAAAGGTAAACGTGAAGGTTCTCATTCTACTACAAACAGAGAAAAGGCTCGTAAGAAGAATTTCGTCATGATGATTCATAAGAGAGACGTTCAAGGTAAAGCTAAGAAGTCATTGCGTGATAAGCAAAAGATTCTAAGGGCACATATCACCAAGCAAAAGAAGAAAGGGCATTAGTCTAATTGGGTTTAATTATACAGTTGTAGTTTTAGATTTTCATTTTATGCATTATTTACAAACTATGTAAAAGCTCATCCTATTTCTTTGATTTCTTCTTTGGAGCTTCCTCTTTTCCATGCTTACGTTTGTTGATCTTCTTCTTTTCACCAAATCCTTCCCTTTCCATGTCCATTAGGGCTTCTCTCTTAGCAACACTTGTGACCTGTAAAGAGTTCTTAATGACGCCATTATCAGTAACCTTTTCATATTTATCCATCTTCTTGTTGATTCTTTCTTCAATTGCAAGAATTCTACTGACATCCTTCTCTGTAACAAAACTGATACTCTCACCAGCTCTTCCAGCACGAGCAGTACGACCAACTCTATGGACATAATCATCAGCGTCACCAGGGATATCATAATTAATAACTAATGCAACTGAAGGAATATCCAAACCTCTGGAAGCAACATCAGTAGCGATCAAAACTCTAGCAGCATCTGCTTTGAATCTGTGCAGTGAGTTCGATCTTTCAGATTGTGGCATTTCTGAATGTAATGAAGTGACTCTGATGTCCAAGTTTCTGAGAGTTCTTCTCAAGACTTCAGCTGTGTGTGTTCTGTTCACAAAGACAATAGCAGTCAATTCTTTATTATCTTCATGGGTAAGGACATTATGCAAGTATGCTTCTTTAACATAGGATGGTAAGAATATGTAATTGGTTAATAACTTGGATGGAATGGCAACCTTATCAACTGTGTCAACCTCATGAAGAAATACAGTTGGTTTGTTTTCCGCAACAGGTTTATCTTTCAATGATCTGACAGCATCGGTAACAGTGGCTGTGAATAGTAATGTCTGTCTCTTTTCTGAACTTGGTAGTATGCTGAAACAACGTTCTAAATCACCACTGAAACTGTTACTCAGTAGTCTATCAGCTTCATCCAGAACCAAGTATTTCACTCTTCTCAACCCACAAACAGTATCTTCACCACTATTCAAAATATGATCAGCCAATCTACCAGGAGTAGCAATGACAAAATGTGGTTTGTTTTGTAATTGTAGTGACTGTTTGATGATATCCTCACCACCGACAATAACAGCAACTCTGATGTTCATAGCAGACCCCAAAGCAGTGAATTGTTCTGCGATTTGAATAGCCAATTCTCTAGTTGGTGTCAACACAACACCATAAATACCGACTGGATCTTCTGACCATTTGGTCAACATTGGAGCACCGAATGCAATGGTTTTACCTGAACCAGTCTTTGCACCACCAATACAATCATGTCCTGGGAATCAGTTAGTAGCAAAATCAAAGAGTAATGTATCAAAGATCAAAAATACGCACCTGCCAAAATTTTGGGTACACAGGCCTTCTGAATGGCTGTTGGTGTGGTGATTTTCATGGCTGCCAGGGCCTCGCAAAGCCATTTTGCAACTCCCAATTCTTTGAAGTCAGACATTCTTGATAGATCTCTTCAAATATGCTTCAACTCTTGTGGTTTGTGTCAGTTTAGTGTTTCTTTTCTCTTCACAGCTATGTTATCTGTATAAATTTTTTTCTTCTGTGTGGCCCAACCATATTTGGGCGATGACGTCACGTGAAATCTACTTGGAAGTGGTATCTATTTACAAGCTTTTATGTAATAGTATATGAAAATCATGGGAATAGTCATAGTTTACCAGCACACTCGCCCATCATTAAAACCAATTGTTCAATATTTTCCTGTTTCAACCCACTAATTGGCACGATTTTCCAACCTTTCTCGTCGACATAATTTTTTAAAACTGTATACTTTTCTCTAGTTCCTTCAAGATCTGCCTTCGTAGCAGCAACTAGGATTCTCTTATTATGCATTCTGTGTCCCATTTCACCTAGCAATATCTCCAAATCAGCGATTGGATCTTCATTTCCTATACTAATAACAAACACTAACCCACCTGATCTTTCAACATGACGAAGGAAATCCATACCCATACCTTTATTCTGTGAGGCACCTTTAATCAAACCAGGTATATCTGCAACAGTGAATGAAGGTTTATCTAGACCTAGTGGAATGGTACCAATTGTTGGCTGTAAAGTAGTGAATTCCCAATGTCCAACTCTTGGTCTAGCATTTGAAATTGCTCTTAATAACGTTGATTTCCCTGCATTTGGTAATCCAACTAAACCTAAATCAGCCAATAATTTCAATTCAAAAAGGAAATGACCTTCAAGGTAATTTCTACCTTTTTTACAGAATCTTGGATTTCTGACCTCATTTGTTAAGAAATGCATGTTACCTAACCCACCTTGACCACCAGATAATAATAACACTGGACGATCTGTTGGTTTAGAAAGATCAATACCATGTAATGGGAACATATCACCTTCCTTTTCAGTCTTTATCAAATTATAATCATATTTTTGAACTTTTCTGTCTAATTTTGTGAAATATTCCTTTTCTTTATGCCAATCTTCATCTTTATCTTTATCTTTGAACTTCCAACCTTCACCAATTTCCCAAGAATCTCTCGCTAACTGTAATAACTTTGGTTCAGTCTCACCATAATATTGACCCTTTGCAATCATTTCAACATGAATTTGATCAGTTTCTTGTTCTTTAAATAATTGGGGATCTGGAACCCATCTAACTGTTGTCCCCACAGGAACAGTAATTAACACATCCTTACCAACTTTTCCATCCAATTGTCTCTTTTGTCCATCAGTACCATGACCAGCTTGATAAAACTGTTTCAATTTATTCAATGAAGTCATACCTTCAACAGCCTGAACATAGACATTACCACCGTTACCACCATCACCACCATCTGGAGGACCCACAGATCTACCAGCGTCTCTGAAAAAGGAGATTGAGCCATCACCACCCTTACCAGATCTCAATCTGACGACTCTGATGTCTGAGAATGTCTGACTTGTTGATTCTGCTTTAGGTCTTTGTTTTGATGTCAAATTGGAAAAAGGTGATGATCTTAATTCATTTATATTAAAAGGCATTCTTATTTTCATGAATCCATATTTTTCCTTGGAGAGGATCTTGTATGGAACAGTAGTGAAATTCCCATTTGATTCATAATCATCAAGTTGTCTGATATGAATATTATTCATTGTTAAATCGGTGGTATCTTGTTCTAAGCTCTCTAACCATGCTTCATTTTCATCTTGTCCTGGTGCATGTTCTGGGATGCTGTTGAAGAATCTCTTGATGTTTGAAGCTCTGGGTATTCTCTGTGTATTCTGCCTTATCAGAGACTTCAAAGTGAGTGGGATCATCTTTGAGAAATTGTGATTTATTCAGAAAACAAATAAAAAGATCTGATTCTTTATTATAAAAGGTAAAAGGTTTTTTGCTTATGTAAGGAATTCAAATTTCCTCACCTAATTTCTTAGTCATATACATAAAGAATTTCCGAACGGCTGAAGAAATATTTTGACGTAAAAACATGAGATCAACGGCTGGACTCTGGAGTTTAGAACATTTTGGGGCGCATCGTTGCAGAAACGTATGTTTCGATATTTGGTTACGGACAGTCTATAGTTGTTTCTCTTGTGAATATATTAAACGTAAGATAAAGACAAAGGGTGTTAAAAGCAGAGATCAAAACTAAAGCAAGAACTCAATAAGATTGGGCATGAAAAAATAAGTTGTTAAAAAGTATGAAAAGTCAAAGATTGATCTAAGCTCTTGATTTTTCAGTAGCATCAGCTAATTGAACAACTTTTTCAGCAGCAGCATCTAATTCGTTAACAGCATAAATCTTCAAACCTGAGTTGGCAATCATTTCAGCAGCTTTTTCAAAGTTAGTACCTTGTAATCTAACAACGATTGGAACTTCAACACCTAAGTTTTTAGTAGCAGCGATTAAACCTTCAGCAACGTAATCACATCTAACAATACCACCGAAAATGTTAACAAAGATACCTGAAACTTTCTTTTCAGATAAAATTAATTTGAAAGCACTTTCAATAGTTTCTGGAGTAGCACCACCACCACAATCTAAAAAGTTAGCTGGTTTACCACCGTATAAAGTGATAACATCCATGGTAGCCATGGCTAAACCAGCACCATTAACTAAACAACCAACGTTACCATCTAATTTAATGAAATTCAAGTTTGATTTTGAAGCTTCGACTTCATCTGGATCTTCTTGGGTTAAATCTCTCCATCTAAAGATTTCTTTTTGACGATAAGAAGCATTGTCATCAAAACCGAATTTAGCGTCCATGGCTAAGACTCTATGATCTGGAGTTTCAGATAATGGATTGATTTCAATTTGAGTAGCATCTTTTTCAGAAAAGATTTTGTATAATTTTTGAACAGTTTCAGCAGCTTCTTGTTGAGCTTCTGGAGTGTAACCTAAAACTGAAGCAATTTCTAAACCAAGTTCGTTGGTGACACCTTTTTCTAAATCAACTGGGAAAGTTTTAATAGCAGATGGGTCTTTAGCAGCAACACCTTCAATATCCATACCACCTTGAGCAGAAGCAACAATGATTGGCTTTTGAGTAGCTCTGTCTAATAAGATGGCTAAATAAGCTTCAGTTCTAGCATCGGCTCTTTCGACAACATAGACAGCAGTAACTTCTTTACCAGCTGGACCAGTTTGTTTGGTAATGATTTTATGGTGTAAGAATTCATTGGCTAATTCTTTAACTTTTTCAGCAGAATCAACTAATTGGACACCACCTTGGAAACCAGTATCAAAATGACCTTTACCTCTACCACCTGTTAAAGCTTGGGCTTTGATAACTAAATCGTTGGTACCTAAAGATTTGGCGATTTCGTAAGCACCTTCTGGAGTGGTGGCTGCATCACCTTTTGGAACACCAACACCGTAAGATCTTAATAATTCAGCAGAACGGTATTCATGAATGGATAAGAATCTTTTTTGAGATTGAGTGGCAGACTGTTGGGATGGTTAGTAAACCGGATAGGGGGGTAAAAACTTTGATCCAGGTGTTTATATCGGAAGGGAGAGGAATCAACAGAGAGAGTATCATAACAGGTGATTTCGATCTGAGATCAAGTATGGAAATGCCCGAATTGCAGTTAGAAGATGGTCATTTGGTTGCAGTGTTCTGTGAGCCAGCAGTTGGTAAATTGAACCACCACGAGTTGGATCTGGAGGGAAAACCTGGTGATGCTTAGTAGGCATTTGTCCTTCATACCTTGAAACCTTACGTGACGACACCGGGACGAATTGGAGGCAGGGAAAAACGCCGCTGGAGACACGTACTTTAGTAGCTCTAAGAAGAGACTTGTTGACGGATCTGAACATTGCTTTCAGGGAGTAATTGCTTGTGGCAGCGAGACAAGAAAAGGGGAAGAGAGTTTGTGAACTTTTTGTCAAGGCATTAAATTTTACACAGCAGAGCGTTCCCCCGCGACTTTTGCCGGACGCTGCCAGTTCCGAGGGTGTTCTCGCATAGTTAAGGCTGGCAAATCACAACGACATCCGAGGGTGCGTCTGGAAACACCACCTTATGGACGTTTTCGAGGTGCGAAATCCCACGCAAAAACGGGCACAGTAGTGAGTGGGTGGGACAGTGGACCATAAAAGGCACAAGCTCCATAGGACAATCCAGGATCAGGCCGTCCTGCTTTTGCCGAAACACTTTTAGGGCACCCTCGCTGCTACACAGTTACGCAGCACAGGCTTGACCAGGCTCTCTCAATTTCCCTTGTTCCTCCACAAAATACAACGGGAAATGTACTCCGCCAGTTCCCATCAGCCGTGTCCCTTCAGCTAAACAGCCGATTTTGACATCAACACTTCAGATCAGATTTCAAAATTCAGCACCACCAATTATAATATTCATGTTTTTTTTAGGATTTAGGATTTAGGATTTAGGATTTATCGCTGACTAAGCGATTGGTAATCCCAAATGTGTTGTTACCCGGTTTTGAAATTTTGTACTACTTACTTACTATACTCCATCTCGTACTTTTACCAACTTCTCTCCACTCTCTCCACCCGTACCATGTCGCACGCAAAAGAGATCAGAAACAAGAAGGAGCTCCAGGCAAGGTTCCAGCTATCAGTTAACAACACCTCAAACCTCGTTTCAAGTTGGCTTAAACCTACAACAAAGAACGCATCACCATCTGTTAATGAAGACATATCCAAACATGATTTCTTCAACCTGCCCATCATCGGTGGTTCTTCTGGGCTTTCACTAAGCTCCTTGGGTAGTTTAGCAGACCATTCTGAGATCAGCACTATTGGTGATTATGTTAAGACAGGTAAATCATTGACTTCATTGGGTAATACGAAGAAAGGTTTGAATAATAATCCCAATGGTAACGTCATGAAACCAGTTACTAATCAATCAAAGGCGTTGAATGCGTTGCAGAATAAGATAAGGCAGAGTAATATCCAGAAACAAAAAAGAGGGAATAACAATACTCCAATAAGGAAGAATCTAGAGGCTAATGATAGAAATAATACCAGGAATAACAATAATGATAGTGATAGTGATGATGAACCTGCTCAAAAGAGTGCACCAAAGAAAAGCTTTGGATTATTGATTGACTCCAAAATCAAAAGGAAGAAGAAATAAATGTATATAACAACCAAATCACTACAAATATCAAAACATATCTTATTAATCCTCATAAAAAAGAATCATCAAATTAATTAATATAGATAAAACCGCTTCAGTAATTAATTCAATTTATAAAAAACAAAAACTTTTAAAGAATCCTTATTTTCTCTGTTTCTTTCTCTCTAAGTCATCGTCCAATAATAATCGTATATCAATATAATAAAATCTCTTCATAAAAGAACCAAATAACAATAATTCACACCAAACAAAACAGAAAGATGTCTCAATTCCTTTCCTAAATACTATGCATAGTGGCTAAATAATAACAAAAGTAAAAACAAAATAACAGAATAGGAAATAACCAGATAAATACCAAGAAAACAAACCTTAAAAAACCCAAACAAATCAAAACATTCGTATCAAATCAATCAGCCAATCATCTTCTCAAATTATTAACACTCTTCATCTTCTTTAAACCTCTAACTTGTCTAACTTGTCTAGCCTTATTATTATTCTCATCTTTCTTAACATCATCAGTATATTCATCAATTTCATTATCATCAAATCTTCTAATTTTATCACTCTTCTCTGATCCATCCACACCACCTGGAGATGTCAGTAATGAACTTACTGATAATATTGATGGTGGTGGTGGTGGCGGTTGTGGAGATCTTGATGATAATGGTTGTGGAGATTTATCATAATTTGGTCTTATTGTTGAAACACTTGCAATTGAACCTCTTTGAATTTGATTTCCATAATCAATAGTTAATGAATTATTTGACGTTGATATTTCTTGTAATTCTTTACGCTTTTGTAATTCTTGTTCTTGTTGTTCTAATTCTGTTGGTTTTGTAATCAAATCATCGATTCTTGCACTTGAATTAGTCCTTGCTAATGTTTCTTCTCTAACAGTTGATTTAGAACCATATTGTAATGATGCGGTTGATGTTGGTGGTGGTGGTGGGGGGGTTGAGATTCTTGCAATTGGATCAACACTTGATTGTTGACGAGCTGGATGAGGATAAAATCTATTCTCTTGTTGTTGTTGTTGATCAGAACTTGAATTAGGATTTGAAAAAAATCCAGAAAAGGAACCATATGAATTTCTTGATGATAATGAACTGATTGAAGATTGTGCAGAATATAAAGTTGATTGATGAGTTGAGGCAGTTGATGAAACAGAATTGATGTTGGAGTTATTAACACCGCCCGATATAGAATTATTTGGATTATGAATTTCAATAACTGAAGGACGTAATTGTGATGTTAAATGATTGATATTAGGAATTGAACTTTTGGAATTATAATCTTCAGGTACTGATCTTGGCGGATTTTGTCTATATGATGGAGAAGTTGGTGATGGGTTCCCACTGGTTTGAATTTGACTCAAATAAGAATTCAATGATTCA
Organism: Komagataea pratensis; assembly: GCA_003707865.2. Taxonomy (NCBI): domain Eukaryota; kingdom Fungi; phylum Ascomycota; class Saccharomycetes; order Phaffomycetales; family Wickerhamomycetaceae; genus Komagataea; species Komagataea pratensis. The sequence goes on from PPMA02000066.1 coordinate 12,932, forward strand.
TTTCTTTTACTCACCGAAGAAGATTTCATCATTTGTGATTGATATAATTGAGGTAATGATGAATTAGTTGCACCAGAACGAACCGATTTTGGTGATGTCGTAGATAATGAACGTTGTTGATGAGATGGTGGTTGTAAAGTTGGTGTATGAACTTGAGTTTGTGATGAAGGAATATAATGACCTGAAGTTTGTGATGCTATTGATGATCTTGATGATCTTGCAGTAGAACTAGACAAAGAAGTAGAAACCCTCGGTGATGGATTTAATGGATCAACAAAAGATGATGGCTGTCTACCACCTTGTGAAGCACCTTCCCAAAAATGAATAGATTCTTGTCTTTGTTGAGCACTAGCAACAAATGGATTTACTAAACCTGGTGTTGAAGTAGGTTGTGATTGACGTAGCTGTGGATAATCTCTTCTTGTATCATTAGACAATGGTGAAGGTTTATAACTTTCTGCTCTAATTAAGAAATTCTGTTGAATCTTATTCAAATTATCTTCATATTGATTAAAATTAGGATTGTTCAAAACAGGTATTATTTTGGGTATATGATCAGAAAATTTCAAAACATCAGAAACCGTTGATCTTATCTCGTTATGAAGATGATCAGATTGAGCAGATAATGATCTTTGTTGTTGAGCTAATTCATTAGTCACACGATAAACAGTAGTTGGATCTTCGGGTAGTGGTGGTGGTTGGATTTGTTGAAGTTGCGATTGGGGATGTGATGGTTGAGGTTGTTGTAACAAATGTTGCTGCTGGAGTTGACCATTGGCAATAGGGTGATAACCCATAGGAATATGACCCGGAGGAGATGGTGATGTTAAGGGGCGATGTTGCTGTACAAGATAATGATGTTGAGGATATTGGACATATTGTAGAGGATGTTGTGGGCTTGGTGGATGTTGTTCATAATGCTGTTGGACTTCTGGTCTTGGAGTGACAGTCTGTCTTGAATAGAATTCATCTGGATGTGGTAGTTGAATGACTGGATATCCCTGTGGAACAGGATGATAATAGTAACTCATATGTGAACTTGGAGAAACAGACCTTAGTTCCTCTTCTGGAATCACTTTATTTGAAGATCTTCTCTTGATGAAACTCAGACTTGATTCATCACCTTTTCTAAAATATCCAGTAGAATGTCGGAATTCCCAGATCAAATCATCGTTACTTGACAGTTTGGATTTATTATCATTATTATTATCATTATTCTTGCTTTTATCATTAGCACTTTGTTTGATTGAATTTAGTTCATTATTAACATCAAAAACTTTATGGAAACCGTACATATGCAACTGCCTAACAAAACTTGAAACATTACCATGTTTGAAATAGTTGGTTAACACATTAGCAAATTCAGCACCTGGATGTAAGGCAAACACACAATCATCATCTTTTCTCGACCACCAAATCAAATTCGATAGCTTTGGATCTGATAACATCATGTACAGCTTATGAACAAATGCAGTTTTTTTGACAGATGTCGTTAGTGGCGCATTGCTAATGTTTGATTTCTGCCGGCTGTCATTATTTTCGATGCTGTGATTAGGATGGTTTGGAGGTAGTGAGTCTCTGTTGTTCATCTTGGTGGTAAGAATACACTAACTGGGTAGTAAAATTGGTGTAATGTGATGAAGTATTAGGACGATCCACTGAAAACAATGGAGATTCAGTCAGTGCAATGGGAATGATAACGGAGCGTCTTGTTTTGAGAGGCACTGGTGGCGGGATGGGACTTTTCACTCCAACGACAACAATATGGAGTTGATGATAGCAATTAAATTAATTCTAGAGATGTCCTGTCCGTGTGTGAGTTCCTCTGCGCGGGTGCTCTCAGGTCTCTATCGTTCACGACGCTATGTACAATGAGAAGGCAGCTTTCCGTGACGAAGAGACTGTGCTGGGGGAAAGACCTTGGTGAGTGTGGGTTTTCGGTTGCTGGGGTTGATTCTAGTGCAATCTGTGGAATGTTTAGCACTTTGGGTAGAAAGACAGGCTTTGCAACTGCTGTTGATGGACGGGCGTCTGTTTATAGGTATATGTGTGTAGAAGCCTGGGCTGTCTGTTTTGGGGGTAGAAAATGGGCGTGTGGAGAGTTGTTTTGTTTTGGTGAATTCAAGTTTTATTGATAATTTTATCACTGTTATTTTCGTCTTTAACTTTCGGACCAAGAAAATGAAAAGCTGAAAATTTTAATGCGGAAATCTGCATTACTTTTGGATGAGACGAATTTTTAACTATAGAAATGATTATAGTTGCTCTAACTGTAAATGAAGTAAAGAATTGTGCACCAGAAAAGTTAAACGGGCAGATTCTTGCAGCAGCTAGACGTGGATCGTTACGCCAGAAATGCGGAACTCGCTGTAAACAGTATGCGGATTAATGCGGTATGGGGTAAAACCGCCCGACATAATTTTGTCTTTCCATGTGTTTCTGCGCTTCCTGAAGCAAGGGCAGTTGCAATCAGCAACGATCACAACAGCCTGTTTGTTCATAAGTTGGCATAGGCAGCTGATCAGACGGTCAGTCCCTCGAGATAAGCGCAATAAACTCCTTCCGGAAATTGATCGGCCTGAGACTCTGAATACTGTCCATGTGCCGGAGTTGGCTTCTGGAAGACGGAGAATTTCCCTATTTGCATGTGACGTCTTTGATGACATCAAATTTAACTTCGCCAAATATGCAGTTCTGCATCCTGAAACCTGATTAATGGCATGAGAATACGTAGTAGGTTGTTTTTCTCAGTATTTTAACAATTTACGATGTACAACTCATCGACCGCAACGTCTTCCGGTTCCCTTCCCGATGATCAGTCTGCTTCCCATGTAAGTATTGATTCCATGGGATGTCAACAGACGTTACCTGGTTTCGTTGTATTCGGCTATGCAAATTCCTGACTGTTCTGATCGACAGTTACTCACTTTTACGAGAACTCAGATCACTATCTGAATTTTATATCTGAATTCTATATATATATATATATATATATATATATGTTCAAAATAAAACTCACAGCATGTTATTTTCTATTTGCTCATCATCGATTTGTTCATGGAAAGGTTGGGTTGTAATTGATGGAATAAGTTAGAATTCATTCATACCAACTCTGCCAGCAAACATTGCTCCGCGATGACGTCCCACTATGCTCATCATGTACCAAGCACATGTTACAAGCTGATGTGATGGCACGCCCAGCACTGAGCCAGATACCAGACTCGAGACGCGACATGGTACATAAATCTGATCTGCCCTTCACATCTCTGTTTCAACGACGTCTCCAGCACACAAGCAATATAAATTAGAATTGACGGTCCTCCAATAAGTTGAACGTGGGTTGGTCCCTGTGGTTGTCCCGTGAATTCCTTTCATTCTCCTTGGCTGTACCCTGAATTTTTTACTGAATTTACGCAAGGTTTGGAAGTTATGTCGATAGATAGCACATGTTGAATAATTTTTCATATCACGTCTTAACTCTTTCAATTCCCGGTGTTCTTGGCTCTAACTTCTGATTCTTGGGTAGTTCCGCTGGCTCATTCGGAGTGCAAGCCTCACATTTCCTATACGACGCATCTCCTCTGTTCGGTGCTACATTGAGTGGTTGGCCGTAATTACTCAAAATGGAATAACCAAAATCGTATTCATTAAAAGGAACCCAGAAGCAAACTCTAGACTTTTTCCACAAGTTGGAACTTGGTGATGGTTTCTTTGTCCAGAACTGGGTGGATCAATATGCCTATATTCCACAATTAGATCCCCTAATTATGTGTAAGGAGGAACTATAAGGTACTGCGCACCGGAGAAACTATCTATTTAAAGATTTGCCTAATTTAGCAAAAGACGTTTAAGAAACTCCAGTCACCAATGACCATTAATTTGATATGTGGCAAGTAAGGGATACTTTGTTTGAATAAACAATGGGTCTGTGAGGGTGTAGGGACCAGCAGAGATCGTGATCAAGGATCTAATCGACTATATTGATTGACGACGGTATTTTGGTGATCTGATCTGGTTTGAACTTTGAAGAGCGTCACGTTACATGATCCATCATCTGCTAATAAGGGTTATTTATTGGTAGCGAGTCGCAAGAAGATTTGGCTATGGAAGCAATTCAATGAACCAATAATTGGAATTTCATAAGTTCTGCAGAACATGAAACTGCTGAAAGACCAAACGTCATTCACAACTAGTTCTAACTGATTGATCCCAAATTCCGATTGCTTATATCGTACGATATTCGTCGAAATCCTCTTTCCCCGAAACGGTTAATAGAATCCAAATTTATGTAACATCGGATCGAGAAAACCTTTGCAGAGAAACTGTATACCAAGTTTTTCCGAGATGTAACCGCGTATGTATATATATATACGATATAAAACTAGATGTGGGGAAAACGTTTCATATGAAAAACTGGTTAAGGAATTTGGGAATCAAGGCTACAGCCCACGTCAGAGCAGTGAACTGTGTGAAACGGTGTATCTCATACGTGCTCCAATCTAAGCAGGTGTTGCACATTGTAGAGGTACCTGGTTCAGGCCACTGGGTTTGTCATGATTTGGCCTGAACCAGGAAATGTTCCAGCAGATCTAGCCCCTTTTACACGTTAAATTTTAATAAGCTGTCCGTTCAAATAAACCGTTAGATTGTTCATTACTAAGATCTGCATATGACGGAGTATAAATTAAGCACATGAATAATGCAGCATATGCATATATATACATATACAGTTCGGTTTCCTAAATTCAAAAGCCGCAACTCAAGACCTTTTTGAGGAGAATAGTTGTTCGAACTGGCAATCTGTTTTGGTAGGTTTGTAAACATTTAACAAGAGAACTTTAACTTAAGTCCAGATTACTGTTTTGATATGAAGTTTTTAGCCTGAACTACCTCTTTCAAGCTTCGTATTCCATCATGATTAATAAGCTCAGGAACGATTACATAATTCTGCGATTTAAGATTTTACATTCACATTCCTAACTGATTGATAAAAAGGAGTCCATATATTTGAAATTTTAATCTCTTCCGTAAAACATAAGAGAGTCTGACATGTCAGCACATTATGAAATCTCTTTGATTGAAACCCAGGTTCCCTCTGTCTTCTTTGCGTGTTCTTCTGGTGTTCTATTCGAGTCTTGGAAGACCGATATGATAGAGGAAGGCTGGCTAAATCCGTCGAGACTCGAGATTAACAACATGTGAGTCGCTAAGGCCGATGTTGATATCGCTAGAACTTAGTACGGTCAAGCAGATCCGATGGGAGGGAATGGGTTTGTAAAATTGTAAGGGCTTTCAAAGAGCGTTGGTGGGTGGCTGTTCCCTAGTTGTGACTGTTTTCATCAACTTCATGAAAAGTTCATTATTGTCTCAGTCTTTACGGTAAGAAGGTGTAACCAACAAGTTACCAAACTGAAACAACTACGCGTTCACAATGGGACTCCAGAGTCCAACTTCAATCCCCTCGACTGTACTTTGTGACCAACCACACCACCTCCTCCATCAATTGATGGGCAACATGATAATTGTACTAAGGATCGACTAAGCACACAAAACTGTATTAGAATATACTGGCGTATCTCATCTGAACGTCACACGTTGCAACCGAAAAATTTTGGTTGTTTTATGTGAGTTCTGTATTACAACCTGTGTAGTACACAGGCAAGATAGGAATTAGTAGTGTAGGTCTGATTGGAAGCCAAGTCGAATATAAAATACTTGATCGAACAAAACTTTTAACCAGAAATCACTCTTGGTATCATCAACATCTCCAAGTCCCTCATATCAGACCAAACCAGTCACGTATTTGTAATATATATATATATATATATATGTCCCTTACCAAAGGCCTCGGTTTCCAGGATCTAGACCATGAATCATGTACCCCATTGATTTGCTACAGAAGGTAGCATTTCCAGGTGACCACAGCCCCATTTAGACCACATATATTGCACTTATAGCACGTTGCAGAGAGCAGTCTGGAGTCATGTCGTTCTTAAATTCAGTCCTATAGGGTCTGGATGTATGATCGGGATTAAATAATTTATAAAGCATACGGGAATCTTTTATCTGAATGCGGATCCAGTGCAGTACTAAAAGTTGACAGGGGCAGGTCCAGAGCTAGGTTTGCGAGGGATCAACGAAGAGCCAAAGTGAAAATCAGGTTCCTTCGGTGAGGAAGCTACCTTACCTTTCGCAGAAGTTGCACATATGCTCAGCAATATCTGCAGGACTTCCTAATAATCAGCTTTCGATCTCATATATAAATTATATCAGAATACCACTCGAGGGAGCCTATGAACACACCAAAAGCACGTTGAACTGCACATATATTCTCGATTGAGTCTGGCACAGTCAGGCGACATGCTGTTGGGCTCTCTAAAAATAAACCATTTTTTGCATCAAACCTCCAGAGTTTCACAGTTTCCACTGATGCTTCTGGAGCTGACAAACGTTTGGCCAGCCGTCATGGTAGGGAACACTGGCAGAAGCATGGTACCCTCAAGTTTTCTTCCCAAAGGAACGATTCTCCATTTGTTACAGTATATTACGATCAGATTCGTTGCACCGAACATTTCAGTTCAACAAGCGTTTTCATGACAGATCCATAAGAGCAGTTCTGATCTTCCTTATGAGGTGAGTTTTGTTGCATAAACAGTTCCAGATCCTGATAAGTTTGGTAATATATTTATTCGTAAATGGTTGCAACAGCCAGTAATGAATCATAATTTCTAAGATGATCCTTACAGTAGAACCAAGGCTGGCCAAATACGATCTTGGTACAACTGCCTGTTCCACAAGCATGTCAAACGTTGAAAGCTGAGATATAAATAGTCTTGAAAGGGATCAGTCAACTCTACACCGTTTCATAATTGCAAAAATCATATACAAAAAGGAAATACATAAACAATCAAGAACAAAACCAACAAACTTATGATCAGGAATAAAGAAAAGAACTAAAAAAAAGCAAGAACAGACAATCAATGTTTCAAGTTTTCAACAGTTAAAACAGACATAAATAACAAGAGAGATAAAGGACACAAATAAAACCCCTGGCTCTGCTTCAACTTTTCTTTACTCTCTCTTGTCTTCAATAAAGACCACAGAACTTTAATCATCATATTCTTTTAAAAAAAATAAAAACATATTATCCATTATATTATGACTTCAATTTACTTATAAGATAGTACATTTCTTACCAGATTTCTTCTTTTGTTTCTTTTCTTGACCCATTAATGAAGCTCTAGTAGCTGATTTGAAAACTTCATCAACGTTGTAATTCTTTTTAGCTGAACATTCAATGTACTTTATAGCACCAATCTTTTCAGCAACTTGTTGACCTTCAGCTGCAGAAACTGGACTAGTACCTTCAGCTTGTAATTTTTGAATAGTTGCTGGATCATCTCTTAAATCAACTTTACAACCAACCAAAATAATTGGAACACCCTGACAGAAATGTAAAACTTCTGAGATCCATTTTTCCTGAACATTACTCAATGATTCTGGTAGATCAATTGAAAAACAAATCAAAACAACATTAGTATCAGGGTATGAAAGTGGTCTTAATCTATCATAATCTTCTTGACCAGCAGTATCCCATAATGCTAATTCAACTCTACGTCCATCTAAATCAACATCAGCAACGTAGTTATCAAAAACAGTTGGAACATAGATATCTGGGAAAGTACCCTTAGAGAAAACAATCAATAAACATGTTTTACCACAGGCACCATCACCAACAATGACTAATTTTCTTCTAACTTGTGCGTGTAATTGGGACATTTTTTCTGATTTCTATATGCTAAAAAGGAAGAACTGAGAATAAAATGGATTCTATCTGATTCTATTGAAATTGGAAGATAGTATTAATAAAGCGTCTCAATTGGAGTATCAAAACAAGATAAAAAATGGAAAGAAAGAGTTTAAAATCTGGAAAATTCAATACTGAAACAACGAGAATGTTAGTAATCCATGTACCGAAAGTGGTTCAGGGCGGCGAATTGAGCAAGGTCGTAGTTCACTGGTATCAGTAGCTTGGTCTGTTATGGTTTCCTCAGGCTCGATTTGGAAATTGAGGTGTTGGAATTTGGGAATCATGTGAAACGAAATCCCAGGATTTTAAGATAAACAAGCAGAAATGTCAAAATCGCACAGCCAAATTTCACAATGAAAACAGTGGCAAACAGACAATTCCAATCCACCGATCTGCTCCTCCCAGTAGTGGCGTCGCACAGAGGGAACAAACATCTCACCAACAGGCCAATTTCACGGTGATCTGGCACTCAGGAGGCGAGATCATTAACAACCAAAACAACCAAAACAGCCGCAGGCAACCGGCCACGCGACCACGACAAAACATTCTAAAAACTAGTGCCAAAAGAGTGATAGGAACGACATACCTTTCAAGAACACAAGGTATTTCAAAAACGATCAGAAAACGATTCGAATGCGGCACAAAAGACGGGTTCTTTGTTTGTTTTTAGATTGGAATACTCTTTAGATTTGTTTGTGTTTTTCGTTTTTTTTCCTTTGATTAAAATTCCAGATTTGCTTTTTTTAGAATATTTCGCGAATTTCTTATTCGGTGTCTGGGTGTTGTGATTTAACAGATACCGAAGTGATTTACAGATTTCTACCTTCACAGGGATTTGTTACCAGTAACTAGTTTCTACATTCTTTCTGTTCTATCATCATGTGTATACATTACAGTTATAAATTATGGTATTTTGTTTCCTAGTTGTTGGCACTCACGCTAGCATTATTGCTAGCAAACTGCTGTCCGGCTAGGAATTTTGCAAACTTACTTGTTTCATGGATACCACATTCGGTCTTTGTACGGCCTTTCCAACGGCCTGCTCTTTCATCTTCACCTTCAGCAACTGGATGTGTGGAGTGGTAGTCACCAACAGATCTGTATCCAAGGTCTAATAATTCATTGTATGGAACATCGTTCTCTTTAACGTAATCCAATACTTGTTTGAATGACCAGTTGGCAAATGCATTGATCTTAATAATGTTAGACACTTCATCAACTTCGATGATAGGTAGTTGATCCCTTGCACCACCTTGTGATCTTCTTCTCCCTGTGAAAACGGCAACAACCTCTAATTCTCTATATGCTCGTTGCGCAGGTTCAACCTTAACTAAATAATCATACTTCTCTTCTTCAGTTTCCCACAGATTGTCACCGTATTTTTCAGCAAATCCTATTTCTGAATCAACTCCAAGTGGTTTATAAATATTCACTTTATTTGGGTAACGTTTCTGCACTTTCTCAACTAAGTCCAGAGTTTGTGGGAAATGATGTAATGTGTCAAGGAATATTAATTCAATTTGTGATCCTCTTTCTGATTTAGAAAGCATATCAACAGTCACTAAACCAGTTAGACCAAAAGCTGTAGTTTGATATAAATTAGGGAAATTAACAAGGGACCATTCAATGATATCTTGTGGTGATGCATCTGATAATGTTTCATTCAAGTATTTCAAGTGATCTTCGGTAAAGATGACTTTATCTTTGATATTGTGAACTCTAACACCTTTGTCCTGGGCCATTTTTTGTGATGTTCTTGATTTATGTGTCGTATGTGTGCAGTCTATGCGTGGGTGATTCGTTATTGCCTCAAAATGCCTGACAGATTTCTAACCACCACTTGTGTGTAGGTATGAAGATGAATAACTGTGTCTGAAGGGGTATATATATGCCTAGATAAGGATCAAATGAATAAATCAACGATTAGTAATGATTGTAAAGTGATTATTATGACAAACGGATAGCAAAGAACATGGAAATCCATTGGAAGAGAAAAGTTTTCTGGTTGATTGTTTATTCTACTCGAATACTATGTGTCACGTGAAATTATCCACAAATTTTCCCGAAACAATCGAAGTGGCTTGTGCAATTTGTGGCTTTCAACCTGGTTCGGGAAACATCTGCCTTAGTTAAGAGATTTACCTGTGGCGCATTGTGGCGCTGCTAATTGTGGCGTTACAACCGCTTTGCGGGCCGTGTTGGCGGCGCAATTCCGGTTGGGCCACTCCGTAGTGGCTAGTGCAGATTAGGTAAGCTGGCACATAACTGATGGTACAAATAGTGTAACAACATTTACTGAATCTCAAAACAATGCAATAGCATTTCTTTAGTTTAACCATATAATTAATCAATTTTTGTTGTTATTTTACTTTCATCTTGAAAATTATAAAAGTGCACATTGCCTTTTTTGTAAAATCCAGTCCGACGGTCTCCCGACGGGCTAAATATTGTCTGATTCCACATCATGGGATAGCATGAAACTTTAAAAGTGCATAGATAGTAATATTTGGACTTTCGTCTTGATGTTTATGTAGTTCCAGATAATCTCGTTGCTGTTGAAATTTGGTTATCTTTTTTGGAGGAGACAAGAAACACCCAGACACCAAGGCTACAAACTACATGTGGCACTAAAATAATGAAATGTTCCCATCGTTCAACTACCACCACAGTCAGACACAATGGTGGACATCCAGCTTGATCAATCACTAGATAAGACCACAGAATCTCTGAAGACGCTGGTGCAGTCCTTTCTTGAACTAGGGATAATAGTGCATGATTTTCAAGGGACACAGAACTCCAAAGAGGCATTATCAATAAGGTTGAATCAAACAGTTGATGAATTGAAGAAACTACAGAAACCGGATAACAACGAGCTTGACAAGGTTCCTGTTCCATTGGACGTGCTACAGTATATTGAAGATGGTAGAAATCCCGATGTTTACACTAGAGAATTCGTTGAAGCCACGAGAAAATCGAACCAGTATTTGAGAGGTAAGATGTTGGCTTTGAAAGATTTAAGGGATTTGTTGGGTAGGAAAATCAGTGATGAATTTCCTGAGTTGAAAGATGTGGTTGATGATATCCAGAAGAGAACAGATGGGAGCCAGTAGAGTGACCGAAGTTGTATAGAATTGTAATATTAATGACCTTGTAATGATTTTACATTTTCGTGGTTTACAAGATAGTCATCAAACAACTTAAATCAAGTTGCTAATCAGTTTTAATCCCCTCTTTGGAACTTAAATAAATCTTAACTTCATCCTTTTCAGAATTACATAAAACAACAGCATTACTTCCTGCAATCTTCCTTTCAATTCAACTCTCTTATAGTAATACAAAACAACGAAGCAAATAAAAAAATCATAAAGACACTAAAACCCAAAGTTGTAGCATAAACCTTTGGGAAAGTCGGCGAATCAACAGTTGGCGACACCAACCTTGAGATCCAGACAAAAGTACTTTGTGCAATTGAATACTGGAATAAGAAGATAGTACACTGTGTCGATTCATTACATTGAGCATAGACAACACTTGCTGAACATCAACCTGCCATTTGTAACATGAATGCAAACCATTCAGCACCATTAGGAACATCCCAGATAGTCAATATGACCTTTGTAACCAAATTGGCTGATTGAGAACCGGCAATAAATAAGATCTTCGATCTGAACAAATCTGCACCACCACAAACAATTGTAGTCAGTGACCAATAGCTAGTGTAACTGATAATAAATTGGAATTGAATATTTACCTAACGAGTTCAACCATAAAACATAACCACCAACAACAGTGTTGGAAGAATTCCAACAACCAATGGAGAAAAATTTTAATATATAAGGCTCCCATGAAAACATAATTCTTTTCCACATGACTTTATCAAACTTTTCAACCCTAATCTGATTTTGTACATCAACGATAAACCCTGTAATAAACCAGAGGTTAAGACACCAGTCATTTAACCATACTTCCTCTACCTAATTCTTAAGGTTTGTACCAACTACCTAAAGTATAATGAACAGCGGGATATAAAATGAGGATTCCAAGGTACCAATAAAGAATCTCATAGCTTGAATTTGAGAAACACTGTTAACTTTATAACAAAACAATGTGAATAAACCTCGAATGACTTCAGCACCTGCAAAATAATAAAGTAAATCGATTCTTGGGAAGACATACATTGCTGGGATTTGGAAAACAACAGAAGCAAAGCTGAAAACAGTAACAGTATTGATATAACCATTACCAGTGAAACCCAAATCTTCTTTCATGTTTGAAACATAAGTATTGGTGATATTTGAAGAATCTAAAAATTTGATCCAATAAGCCAAGAACGCAAAATAAAATGCAATCAAAAAATCCAGTTTACAAAAGAAGAATACTCTCTTGTTTGCAGGTACCTTTACCAAACCAATACCAAAGTTTATGGTTGGCCCTTTCCCGCATGTTCAAGGTGTACTCATATTCACCGAAGAATTTCCACCATGGTCCCCTTACAGAAAAATCCCATATTTCAGATCTTCTCTTGGTAGTCCTGACCACTATTGTCCACCAAACTCAATTAATTGTAATTGTCTGGACTTTTATATCTTTCTCAGTATGGTGATATTCAGTGTGATCCTGAGACATGTTGCACAAATTCATGCGTTTTCTTGACACCTTTAAGTGAGATAAACGCTGGTTGGATTACAATTCACCATGGAAATGGAATGAGGTACTCTAACACTGGGAAAGAGAGGCAGCGTCTTGTTGCATCCAATCCAGTTCATCTAGACACATCGATTCCAGTACTGCAAAGCTATAATGAACCCACAAAAATCCAAAAAAAAACGTCTCAGGGTCTCATCATTGAGCACAAACGCACAATATGAAAGTGCGACAGATCTAGACTCAAGGCAGCTGTCTCAGGCGTCGAGATTCAATTGGTTCGGTACCTCATCATTGTGGAGTCCGTTTGGTGAACAATGGATTGTGGAACCACAGCCTAATCAAAACACAACGTCTAGGAATTGAGTCAGACCAAACAGGCAGAACTCTGACGAACACAGCACCGAAACAAGCGTAGCCATCTGATATTTCCCTTTCCACACTGCAACTGCTGCCAAATTTACAAATAGGTGAGATTTGTGGAGTGCCAATGACCAGACAATCACTCAAACAAAGCAAAGCACCGACAACCAACTAATTCTATTATGGAGTTGAGACCTTGGAAAAAAGAACAAGCTACAAGTCATATAACAGCTACCCATTAAAGAATCATGATATTAAACAGTTTACTATATACAAGCACCTTCATAATCGTCATATATCATCGTACTCAACCAGTAGAAAAAAAAAAGCATCAAAAAAGCAAATCTCGTTAAAATGTATAAGTAATTAGTATAAGTCATCTAAGAACTCTATAATTTCCATTTTAAGCCTTCATTTGAAACAGATTCAGTTTTGGAATCCAAGATGAAGTTCAAATATTTTACTAGGCCGGCTTTGTGCTTGTATGCTGCATCTTCAGTAAATCTTTTAATGACTTGATTTCTGGAAACAGGACCATCTAATTTTTTGGATTCGCCTTTAATGAATGCTTTGATTTCTGTTTCCTTTGGAAGACCAAAGTTTTGAGGATATTGGTTGAAAGTGATACCGAAGTGATCGTATAATTTCAGATTGGAATCTCTCTTAAAAAATGGTAATAAATCTTTGATGGAGACTTCTTGTGGGGCTTTATATTTCCAGTTTGGTAAATCTTTGGATTTTCTAATCAATTTGGATGAAACACCTTCATTGAAATCAGAATCTTTCATGAATTGTTTGGCCGCGTTCAATTCATTAGTTAATGCTTCATAAACATCAGTCTTGTTACCACGCTGTAGTAATTCTAATGCAACTTTTAATGATAATGGCGATTTTCTTTTTAAGGTTTCTAATGTGGTTTTAGCGAATTCAGAACCATTGTTTCTCAACCCTTCAAAGATTGATTCAATACTTGCTTCTGGATGGAAAATTTCTTCTATCAACCTCAATTCTTTAGTGGAGTATTCAAAGTTATAATCATTTGGTAATGGTTCAGTGAAGTTTTCAATAATGTTGTTAATTACTTCAAATTTAACAGCTGGGTTTTTTTTTAAGTCAACTCTAGTCAATTCTTTTTCTAATTGAGGTAATCTTTCAGCTGGGACATAATGAGTAGAGATACCTGCGAAATAAGTATCTAAACCTTTGACGATCTTACCAGTCAAGGCCAAATACCAACCAAAGGAACTAGCAACGACTTTGTTTAATGCAAAAGTGGTACCAACATCTGGGGAAAATCCAATATCCATCTCAGGCATGGCCCATGCAGTATTTTCAGTAGCGATTCTGAATGGAGTATGAACAGCTAAACCAACACCACCACCCATAGTGATACCATTTTGGAAAGTAACGACTGGTTTTGGGTATGTGGCTAATAAATAATTCAATGAGTATTCCTCTTGAAAGAATTTAGAAGAATCATCAGGATTACCATTGATGTTATTCTCAACACATGAAGCGACATCACCGCCTGCACAGAAAGCTCTACCGTTTGATTTCTGGATCACTAAGTCGGTGGTTTCTGATTTGGCGTATTCCTGAAGACGTGGATGTAATTTCAATATCATCGATTCATTCAATGCGTTCAGTTTGCGCGGTCTGTTCAAAGTGATGACTTTGGTATTGTTGAGATTGGAGAAGATGACATCGTCTTCTTCAGCAGCAGAAGTGGAGTAGGCCATTGTCGTGATTCTGGTGAAAGCTCTGGAACGAACTGAGTTTCTGAGCGAGCGACTTAGCATTATGGTCAGGGGCCGAGAAGTGTGGTTTGGATTCGCTTCCTCTTTTATATATGAGATTTGCTGAGTGGTTTTTTTTCCATAGGAAGTTGGAGTTTGTTCTTCCATTGGATCACTGCCGCGATAATTTCTGTATGCGGTACGGTTAAGCAGCACTGAAAAATAGTGGGGACGCACGTGGAATCTCACGTGATAAATATATTTTCTGGTACGGCCACGTGAGCTGATGCACAATAAACATTTTTCGTGTTAAACGAGATCCAGATCTTATGATTTCTCTCCTTTCCTTCCCTTGATTCTCAGTCGTCGAAGAGCGTGTGAATCGAAGAACACAATGGCCATTATCACTCACAGAGCACTGCCGGATGAACCCATTTTTGTTGGGACTCCGCCCTCTGATGCTCCTATCGAAGAATTGAACGATTTCTACTGGACCGATCATGCGGAACCTCATGCCCTCAGAAGAAAACTTATAATGAAGAAATACCCAAACGTTACTCAACTTTGTGGTCCTGAACCATTAACTAAATATATAATATTTGGTGTTGTTTCATTACAGTTATCAGTTGCTTATTATTTACGTGATAAGAGTTTCTTTTCATGGAGATTCTTCTTGTTAAGTTATATCATCGGTGCTACTTCAAACCAAAATACCTTCTTAGCCATCCATGAATTAAGTCACAATTTAGCATTCAAATCACCATTTCATAACAAATTATATGCCATTTTCACAAACATCCCAATTGGGATTCCATATTCTGCTTCATTTACTCCATATCATCAACTGCATCATAAATACCAGGGTGATGATGTTTTAGATACGGATTTACCAACTAGATTTGAGGCTATGGTTTTATCAAGTGTCTTGGGTAAGGCCTTCTTTGCAACTTTCCAAATCTTCTTCTATGCATTAAGGCCAATGTTTGTTACACAGATCAAATTCACCTTTGTCCATCTATTAAATGTTGTGTTTCAAATCTTTGTTGATTTCTTGATTGTTAAGTATTGGGGTTTCAATTCATTATTATATTTCATTTTCAGTTCATTCTTGGCTGGTTCATTACATCCATGTTCTGGTCATTTCATTGCTGAACATTATATTCTAGACCCACCAAAGAATTACAACAAAGAGAAAGATCATCCACCAGTGGAGACTTATTCTTACTATGGTATTTTGAATTTAGTCACTTGGAATGTTGGTTTACACAATGAACATCATGACTTCCCTTACATTGCGTGGTCCAAGTTACATAAGTTGAATGAAATCGCCAATGAGTTTTATTGTGACTTACCAATTCATAAATCATGGGTGATGGTCATTGTTGATTTCGTATTCGACAAGAGAGTCAAGTTATACAATAGAGTCAGAAGAGAGACTAAGAAGGATATCAAAGAAGCCAAAAAGGATTTATGAACATTCAACATTCACCAAAATAAAACAGGTGTGTATACATTTTTTATTTATTCATTAAACGAGGTTTATATAGGGGAACGGATTATATGACTTTTTTATACATAAACATGCAATTTTAACATCATGGATGTACTTGTAGTGTATCACATGTGGGGTCATAAGGGTATGGTAGTGCTAAACGGCATGATTATGACATCAGGTTGTCTCGACTCTCAAGGGTATGAATTGGGAGGTTTGGAAGCGATAAACGAGAGCTGCAAGTGTTCAAGAGACAAAATGATATTATAACATGAGATACACGATCTACTTACTTCCTCTCGAAGATATCTCTTTCCAAGCACTTTTTTGTGGCAAATTCTCGACATCCCATTCGTTTAGCTAGAAATAAGCTTAAAAAATGATCTGACGAAATCCCGAGCTGTTGTAAAAACGGCGAATTATAATAAACGAAAAATCGTTACACTTTCCAACTCTTGAAAAGGTATATAAACAGAAGCCATTTCTCTCTGTTTTCGTCAATAGCCAGCAAACACAGAATCAGAGAGAACTCAAGAAAGCAGCAATGTCCTTCAACAAGTCAACACCAAATGCCCCAATCAGGGAACGTATGGAGCAATTGGTTCGCAGAAAGCAGAAGGAAATCACTCAGGGTTTAGAAACTTTGGAACCAAATGGAGTCAAATTCACACCTGATGAATGGAGTAGAGGTGAAGATTTAGGTGGTGGTATCTCCATGGTTCTAGAGAATGGTGATACTTTCGAAAAAGGTGGTGTCAATATCAGTATTGTCTATGGTAAACTACCACCAAGTGCAGTTGACAGAATGAGAGCTGATCATAAGAACTTAAAAACTTTAGATGATGGATTTGTTCCTTTTTATGCCTGTGGTTTATCAATGGTTATTCATCCAAGCAATCCCCATGCTCCTACTACACATTTGAATTACCGTTATTTTGAAACTTGGAACCCCGATGGTACTCCACAAACTTGGTGGTTTGGTGGTGGTGCTGATTTAACCCCATCCTATTTATATGTAGAAGATGCTAAATTATTCCACGTTGAACATAAGAAGGCCTTAGACAAACATGATGTTTCATTGTATCCAAAATTCAAGAAATGGTGTGATGAGTATTTCTACATCAAACACAGACAAGAAACCAGAGGTATTGGTGGTATCTTCTTTGATGATCTGGATGACAGAGATCCAGAAGAAATATTGAAATTGGTTGAAGACTGTTTCGATGCATTCTTACCATCATATGTTCCAACCATCGCTAAGAGAAAAGATCAACCATTTACTCCAGAAGAAAAACAATGGCAACAAATAAGACGGGGGAGATATGTTGAATTCAACTTAGTTTTGGATAGAGGAACCCAATTCGGTTTACAAACACCAGGTTCAAGAGTTGAATCTATCTTGATGTCGTTGCCAACCACCGCAAGTTGGAAATACAACCATCATCCAGAAGAGGGCACTAGAGAAGCAGAATTGGTGAAGGTTTTGAAGAATCCTGTCGAATGGATTTGATCCTGTATATGACGGAGATGCCACTTATAATACTAGATAGATCTAATTTGGAATGAATGAAATGTTTTATGCAGAACTAATTTTAACTGTATGTCGTTGTGTCCCCCCTTAGTTTCATTAAGACTTTGGTTTGTTGCGTAGTCTAAGTAGTAGTAGTTGGTTCGCCATTCGGGCTGGTCAAAGTGGTTGAATCACTATCTGGACCAGTTTCAGTGGAAGGGTGAGAATTATTAAGGCCTGAATCTTCAGTAGCAGAACTTGATGATTCTGATTGTGATGATGTGATGATGTGAAGTCCATTGTTTGGCACAGTGTCTGAACTGCTCTGCCCTGATGCGAGGTCAAACAATCCAAATTTGAAAGAAAACAAGGTGTCTGATTCAGCTAGGTGGGTTTTACATGATTCAACAATATGTTGGTGTATCCTTGAGAGATCCCTCCGTTAAACTTGAAGATAGACTGGCTGTTGTTGAAAATGCTGTAGAACAGTTATGTGAAATGAATTACGAATTGGGAATTTTACATGATGATTTGAGATTATACAATTTAACTTTTAAGGATGTGAATGAAAAGAAAAACCTACAGCTATATTTTATTGACTTTGGTTTTTCTAGAATTTTGGATTTGAGCAAAGTTAAGTCGAAAGAGGTAAGCGAATTAAGCGGAGATCAGCAATTAAAGCTTAATGATGTGCTTTATGGCCGTTGTTGAGGATGTGATGATGCAAGTTGGTGCCTTGTGAAGGGGCTTTCTTTGATCGGTAGCTAGATATAATGAAATATTTATTTATTTTTGAGTGAGCGTAGCAGCCATTGATGTAAGAACTACATCGCCTTACCGAGTTTAGAGAAGACTACAAAAGTATTACACATTGATCGTTTAGCATATCTGCGTATTCCAGTACATCTTGTCATTCATTATCATTAGTATCAGAAGAGTAGTTATGAAAATAGATCAGGGCCCAAACAAATTATTCAACGCAGAGTAGTTAATTTTTCTGGAAGGTGCTTTCTTTGTGATCATTCTAGCAGCAGCAGAAGCTGATGTATCCTCACCAATGTTTTTCAAAGCACCTTGTAAACCATCATCTTCTACAGATTCAAGGGCATCTTTCTCAGACTTTGGTTTTCTTCTTCTCTTTGGTTGTTGATGTCCCGAAATTTCATCTGCTTCTGCCTTCAATCTCTTTCTTTCTTGATCTAGCAAGAAATCTTCATTCAGACCAACCCAAATACGCTCCTTGATCTTGGATTCTTCGTCTTCCAGCAAGAAGTTCTCAATTTCATCATCATCTATATCATCAAAATTTTCAGGATCTGACGACACACCTCCCAAGATCTCAGATGTTTTTGGCAGTCTATGAAAATTCCTTGGTCTATCTAAATCTGCAGGGGGTGGAGGAGTGGGTATTAGCTCATCTTCGTCTTGATTTTCATCATCACTTTCTAAATCAATCACCAGATTATTAGTGGTTGCAATTCTTTGAAGGTTCTTTTTCTGTCTTTGTTTGACTCTTTCTAATTGTTCCATGATTTCACTCGTATTTATATCTGTATCAACAAGTAAACGTTTCATTAAATCATGGTCCTGAACATCTTGCGGTTTTTCATCAGTATCCGTATTGAACTTCACACTTTCCAAACTCTTGAGATACTCAAAATCGGACTTGCTGCTTCCTTTCAGAAGGTTGGCCTTTTGAATAGCATTTTTCTTGTATGAAGGAGGCAGTGAAGCTTCAAATTCTTCACGTTGTCTGAATTCTTCGATTGTGAAATCGGCAGCATTTGTTTGACGGAACTCCGCCAATCTTCTCTGTAAAGTGTCTTCACCAACATGAGCAACCGCGACAATTTCTGAATGTGTTCTTCTAAAATTGTTCATTCTTGACGCTAATAGTAGACAAGCACCTGCAATACCCGCTGGTCTTCTACCTTCATGGATCCAATCTTCGGACATTCTTTGAGCTAATTTAACCGCATCTTTGACGACTTTTAGCTTATCATCACCAAAGTCTAATTTCTCTGCAAAATGTTGGATGAACAAGGATGGATCAGCTAATGGCAAATTGGTGATATGTAAAACTTTGACCATCTTCAAGAAAGTAGCACCAACAGAATAAACTGATATTTGTAATCTAGCTGAGAAATCAATCAACATGTGATGAGTCTTTTCTTTACGGCATGCAACATATAGACAAGCAGCAATAACATTCTGGGATCTTCTACCTTTGACAAAATTGTTTGCTAAGGCCAAACTGAACCATTGATAAGCAGCATCAGAGACATATTCAGGGATTTTCAACGCATTTGACACAGCTTTGATCTTCCTTTTTGCACTGGCAAGAGTCTTTGTTCTACTATCCATGGAACTACCACGAGGACCACTAGCAAAAGTGGCAGTGGCCTGATCAGCACCAACAAAGGAACCTTGAACCACAGCTGCACCATTAGAAGATTCACCAAATGTGACTTCTGAGACAATAGGATTCTCTTCAAAAACACGACCACACTTGGAACATGCTAGATCCGATGACGCAGAGTGGATGTCACGGGTGAAGTCCGTGCACCCACAGCTTTTACACTTCTTGATAGGGGCCATTTCTGTTAAAGTAGCGTTTTGATTCGAGGAGTTTGGTATTATTTGTTTGTTTATCTTTAAAATTCTGATGTTTTTAAGGAAAAAAGAAAACAATATGACTAATGACTGACTAAGCAGTCACGTGCATTAAATATTAGTTCCAAGTTCCAACATGAGCTGGCCAGCAGTATATGTTTGTATGGGATTGTATTTGTGATTAATGATGTAGTGAGACCAGGATAGCAATGTTTAGCGTAACCAAAACGCACATTGTGGCTCCTAGCACTAGTTTCATAGACATTGCTGTACCACTGACAGGTTTTTGCTGAACCAATCGATATGTCGTGTCAAAGTAGTTGTATAGACCAAGAAGAAGGATTGCAACAGAGACAGTAAACAATAGGATTCCGACCACAAGGTGAAAGGTTTTTGGTCTATCTTGCATTGCCGCTTCACTGGGAACCTCCAGCGATAGATCTAACAACACAGCTAGACTCATAATACATAAAACACCCGCAAACTTGCAGTATTGGAGCAAAGAACGCTCTGCCTGCAAACAGTCCCTTGGAATGGACATCTTATCGTACTCGGTCACCAGTGAATTCATGATTGAAACCGCTATGGACCCTTCTGTTGATGAAAAACTATCAGACAAGAGCATGTTTCTTCTTATTAGCAATGACGTTATCTCGTTACCTCGGAACTAATAAAGATTACATAAAGTAAAAACAAATGGTAGAGACACACCTTATGCAAGCTTTAAAAGAGGTAAAAAGATTGATCTGTTTGTGGTTCTGTTCCAAACATTGCTTTCAAATTAACAATGCGCATCGACGAATCAGCCCTGAAGGAGGTCCTCGCCACACTTCCGCATGTGCAACATTTGGTGGACAGTTATCAAAAGGTTGCCGCAGGTAACCTTCAGCCCATCAGTTTAAACCGCCTATTCCTTCTTTTTCAACTTCAAAGGTTTCACAAAGGACAGGGCGGCAACTACTTTGCACGTTTCTTCAACTCCCTTGATGATGCTGTGTTTGATGGTGACACTTCAATTTCACCTAAAGAGTTGTTTGAGAAGATTCTCACAGAGACAGGCCTTGGGAGGAGCAAGCTCATTGATGTCCTCAGACTCACACCAATCTTCTTCACCGCTATCAGTTTCAATGCTCCAGTCGCTCTTTTAAATGGTTTGGGAAGCTCCACAGGAAGCTCAGTAAAGAGCTCGTCCAACCGTAACAAAATTGATATACGTTCATCTTCAGCCGCCTTTCCTGTTAGTGAACCTGAGCACAAGGTATCAGACAAGTTCATTTCATTTGCCAAGATTGTCACAAACTATGTCGAAGAGGTCACCAATCTCTTCAATCAAGACGAAGACAAAATGGATTATCATCGTGTCATGCATCTTGTTCGTGCTCTATGCACGTTATCACAATGGGTTCTTAAAATAATCAAGACCAATTCAAGACCATACGCCCATGCCACAGATGGAAACCAGAACTCTATGTATCAAGATTGGCTCAGACCAAAAGAAGGTGAAAAAATCAGTGAAAGTGTGATATCAGGCCAGTGTTATGTTCCATTTGTAAGATTCTTGTTTGGGCTCTCATTGATCTTGGATGGTGATTATATCGATTTTAGACCCACTTCGTTTGAAGTAAAGTTGATTGATGGATTGTCCACCAGCAAGGCATTACAGCCAGATGAAATGGTAGTTCGCTTCAAGAAAGATACCACTGCCGGTGAAACAAGATCGTATAGATCTGTTAACGTTCCAGCTGAGTTTAAGAAAAGAGTGTCCACTGACAGGGTTGATCAAGTCTTTAATACTATAGACTATGAAGAGGATGAGGTACGGTTGAGGTCTATGCAGTTCTACAATTTTCGCTTTGGATATTCTGAGGCTGATTTTACAAACTGGTTGAATGCATGTGGATCTGATATGATTACTGTTCTACAACAAGGATTGAACTATCAATTATCAACTGGTTCTCAAAATGGTATCATAATGTTTGTTGGTGATGATAATCAGGTTCTGGTGATCGATCCTGAAATTGCAGGGGTAGAAGAAGGTGAGGACTTAGCTGATAATACTGTCACAATAGATGCTATCCGCAAGAAGAAGTTGACACTAATGAAGAATTTTGCTGACACAACAGGGAATCGCCTTTATGAAGAAATTGAGAAACTCATTGAGGATAAGGATATGAGAGAGTGTTTCAAGAGCTTTGAAGAGCATTTATCAGAAAAAAGAAATCAACCTTGGACTGAAATTGTTGAACAAAAAGGTTTCAAGACGTTAGTGAATTCGTTGAGAACCATCTTTGATGGAAATGGGCTTTCTACTCTTTCTGATAATATGGTTGGTGAGATGATCCAAAATCTTTGCGAAGGTCAGTGGATTGATGAAAACAATAACCTTTGGTTCAAGCGCTTATTAGTGAATGAACCAAGTGATAAACGTGAATTCATCAAATTATACAGGAAGTTATTGATTAATATTATTTACAGAAACTATGATGAATACTTGAGCAGGGATCAAATAGGCAAAATCAATGATGATGTGGTCAGAATTTCCTTGATTGAAAAGAAAAGAAAGTCTATGCAAGTTGTGAAAATACACCTTCATGCATTCATCCCATTTGCAGGTTCTGATACTATAAACATAGACGGATACAACCAGTATGGTCTCAACTGCCAGTCCCATTATGTGGTTGCTTTTTCAAAGTTGAACTCAAGATCATTAGCTGAAGTAAACAGAGGTGATAATCAGATAAAGAAATTTTTGCAAAAGGCAGCTAATCTTCATTCTAATGCAAATATTCCTCAACAGCCCCAAGGTGCAGCAGCATCTTCAAGTCACCACAATACTGATATTGATATTGATATTGAAGGTCATGTGGGTATCGACGAACCAATGGATTCCCATCGTGCTGGTGGTACAATGCCAATCTCCAAGACAATGATTACCCCACCACAGACCGCACAAGCACAAGATGAACAATCAAAAACATTGGGACAGAAATCTATAACTGAGAAAACTCAGTTAGCATATGCAGTTGATGAAACATTATCTAGTAATGTTGGTGATATTTCAGAATCACAAACCCATTCAAGTTACAGTGATGGTTCTTCCTCATATGAGGACAGTCCTCATCCATCTTTGGAACCTTGGCCATCTCTGCCATCTTCAGGATCTTTACCATGTTTAGCTCCTACTATGTTCACAACTCCTAGATGTGACATTGAATTTGATCCAAGATCGATCAACAAAGTGATAACCAATAATGGTGCTTATAACAAATCAAGCTACATTTTCCC
>PPMA02000067.1:0-34134 GCA_003707865.2 Komagataea pratensis
TTAACGCTACTGGCTAACCTCTCGTATATACTAAATCCTAGAACTTCACCAACACTGATACATAACCTGTATCATTTAGAAGTAATAAGTATAAATTGCACACGAATCATGTGCGCAATCTGATATAATGTAAATGGATACCATCTTGAAAATGAAATGAGAATAAGTGATAAATGGAGACCTATGAAACGCAGAATCAAGGTAGAAGGGAAAAAGGTAGAAAGGTAAAAGGTGGAGATTCAGCTAGTAACTGACTGAAACTCTGTCATTAAAGCAAGATCAATATCTGTAGTATTGAGTATGTTGATTCTTTTGGGAAACAAAATAGCCAATAATGGCATTCAGTTCCTTCCTAGAAAGGACCGTTATCATAGAGGAAGATAAGAAAAACACTTCAATTTTTATACAAAGGCAACTTGGCCGAGTGGTTAAGGCGAAAGATTAGAAATCTTTTGGGTTTACCCGCGCAGGTTCGAATCCTGCAGTTGTCGCCATTTCTTTTTTTTTGCATCTTTACTTCTAGATCTTAGTAGAGTAGTTGATGATACTGCCATCCAGGAATAATAATTATTTGCTACAGTGCTTTAGGAGGTCTTGGGAGGCTCTTCGAATATATCAGGTACTTTCTAGTGATCTTTTCTGATGTTATTTAGTTCAGCCTGTATACATTTCCTTAACTATTTGTTCCTAAAGATTGAAGCCAACTCTTCGTAAGAGGGAATATATAAATTGTATATGTATATGCAGATTTATTCTATAGCCATTCAAGTCTGAGAACCCATGTAATGCTATTCCAATACCTATTCAGATATCCTACTGTGTTTAAACATTTGAAAGCTCATCGCTGCTGCCCGTACCGAATAAAAAAATTTAAAATTTTTCTATAACCTTTTAAAAAAGCGATGAGCTTAACCACTTTATCGCATAATCTCAATAGACTATAACCCTTTCAAAGATGGAATTAGCTATTGCCCCACAAGATCAAGATATCTTATTGAAAGATAAAAACATCATCAATGAATCTGTTTTGGATAAATACAGATTAGCTGGTCAAGTTTCCCAAACCACATTAACTTATTTAATCAAATTGATTAATGATGCATATCACCTAAACCAAGGTCCTAAATTATCTATTGCTGATTTATGTCTGCTTGGGGATTCATTCATGCAATCATCATTGAACAATGTGTACAAGCACTCTGTTAATGAAAAAGGTATTGCTCTTCCAGTTACTATCGATGTTGATAACGTTAACGGCGGATTCGGTCCAGAATTAGATGATTTGAATAAGACTTTCGAATTCTTGAAAGAAGGAGACATTGCTACCATTTCATTAGGTTGTCATGTTGATGGTTACACTGCTAATGTCTCTCATACTATAGTGGTTTACCCACCAGGTGAATTCAAAGATGGTGAAGTTGTTCCAACTGGTCCATTATTGGGAAGTAAAGCAGATGCCGTCATTGCTGCTCATATTGCCAATGAAGCCATCGTTAGCTTGCTAGGCTGTGCTTTATCCCCTGAAAAATTGCCACAATTATTGAAACAATACAATGCTGACAGTAATCAAATTACTGGTTCATTGATCAGAAAGATTGTTGATGAAATTGCTGAAAGTTTCCAATGTAAAGTTGTTCCAGGATCAAGAGTCAGAAGAATAAGAAGATTTTTAGCTGGTCAAGCTGAAGGTGTTGTTGCAGAAAAGGAATATAAAGGTGTTGCATGGAGTGAAGGTGACCAAGAGGTCTCATTATTAGAAAAAGCTTCAACATCAAAAGATTTAATCAAGATCGATAAGAGCACCAGAGGTACTGGTGTCAGTCAGATCAGTGCTATCCCAACTGATGAGTTTGTTGTTACTCCAGGTGAAGTTTACTTAGTCGATATCAAAATGTGCTCAGTTTCAGAATTCAAAGAATTAGGTTTAATCACCACTGAAATATTAGATGGTTACTCAGGTAAGAATCACAGCTCAGAAACTATATTAGCCAAACCAAGTATATTTGTTCGTGATTATGCTATGCAATATACTTTGAAATTGAAAACATCAAGACAAACCTTAACCAAAATTGATCAAGGTAGATCAGTTTACCCATTCAAATTATCTCATTTATCCACTAATTTCCCAATTGATTTATCCAAATTACATGCTTTAGGACCAGAAGCATTATTACCAGAAATTGAATCCATCAAGAAAGATATCAAGAGTTCAAGATTAGGTTTAACAGAAATCATTAACAACCATTTAGCAGTCAGTAAGAATGTTTCAATTGTTAAATTCTTACCCTTCAGTGCTGTTTTGAGTTGCGCTAACCCAACTGGTGCTCATGGTTATGATGCTGAAAATCCAACTTTACCAGGCCTAGAATTACCATTACCAAGATTAGGTGTTTCCTCCCTGAAATTAAAACAATTATTGAAAAAGACCAAAGCTGTCTCCATTCCAGTTGCAAGAGAACAATCCACTGTTATTTTGATCCAAGATGGTGCGTCATCGAAACCAGAGTTATTAAGATTGACTGGTGGTAGTAAGACTGCTAGACCAAGCTGGGTCCACTCTCAATACCAATTAGACGAATCCAAGGATGCTATCAGAGGAGTCATTGAATTAGTTAAATTAGGTCAAGATAAGAGATTCGGTTTGAATATCCGTGAAACTCAACCATTGAAGATGAATAACGTGTTGGCCCAGAAGAATGTTACCTCTGATAAAATGGAAGTCGAATAGAATATGCTTCTGTATAGAAATTTGACATAAAAGTGTACATTATTTAGAAATACTGTTTGAAATGTAAACAAACATCCCCTGGAAACAGCTCCAGCGCAATTCCGGAGCACTTGCAGCTTACATAATTCCGGGGGCGCCTGTTCACAGTTACCCGGCGACTGGAACCCCAAAAAGGTAAATTCCTAATTAAGGCATTTATTTCCCGTTTTTTCAGAAATGGATTTTCTTCGGTTTTTCGAAAATTGCCAAAAAACGAACAAAACAAAAAACAGTTGGAAAATAAACAAATCAATTTTTGAAGTGAATTGTGATTTGCAAAGAATTGAAAACAAAAAGTAAGTCGTGATGCCACTGAAGCCGATGTGGACAAGGAGGAGAGCACTCAGGAAATGAGAGTGCCAATTGTCTGGGTCAGAATGCGAATTGCGCTCGTGAAATTAGGGATCGTGCGTTTGTTGTTTTGCTTGTCGCCGCTGAATCAGGGGAAAGCAGTGGACAATTGGCGATGAAACACCACCAAATTCCTAATGATTCGTACAATTCACAGCAGCTTACGCCTTTTTACACCGACCAGGGGAGATGGGATACGTGTGAATGCTCGCACATTGTCATTCTACTGCATTTCCCTGCTGAAATGTTGTGTTTTTCCTCCTTATCTCATTACGTGTTTTTTCACCACATACAAGGATTTTAACTAACCTGAACAACAGAAATGTCTCTATCCCGTGAAGATTCCGTCTACTTGGCCAAGCTTGCCGAACAAGCTGAACGTTATGAAGAGATGGTTGAAAACATGAAAGCCGTTGCTTCATCAGGTCAAGAATTATCCGTTGAAGAACGTAATTTATTATCAGTTGCTTATAAAAATGTCATTGGTGCTCGTCGTGCCTCATGGAGAATCGTCTCATCAATTGAACAAAAAGAAGAAGCCAAAGGTAACGAAGCTCAAGTCAACTTAATCCGTGAATACCGCTCTAAAATCGAAGCTGAATTAAGCAAGATCTGTGATGATATTTTATCTGTTTTAACTGATCATTTGATTCCATCTGCTGCCTCTGGTGAATCTAAGGTCTTCTACTACAAAATGAAAGGTGATTACCACCGTTACTTAGCTGAATTTGCTACCAGTGATAGAAGAAAAGAAGCTGCTGATTTGTCATTAGAAGCTTACAAGTCTGCTTCTGATGTTGCTGTTACTGAATTAACCCCAACACATCCAATTAGATTAGGTTTAGCTTTGAATTTCTCTGTTTTCTACTATGAAATTTTGAACTCACCAGACCGTGCTTGTCACTTAGCTAAGCAAGCCTTTGATGATGCTATTGCTGAATTAGATACTTTATCAGAAGAATCATACAAGGACTCTACATTGATCATGCAATTGTTACGTGATAACTTAACCTTATGGACCTCTGACATGTCTGAGACTGGTCAAGAAGAAGGTACCACTGAAGACAAGACTGAATCTTCAGGTCCAAAGGATGAAGAGTAAATGAGGGGCGTATTATAAAAGAGTGTTGACTGTTTTCTTCTTGATTGTTGAGTACTTAAGTTTTTATACTTTTTGATTCTATTTTTATATTTTAGTTGGATTTGTAGAGTTATATATACCTGTGTTACTCTTATAATACATTTGTATGGATGATTTTAGTAGTTTCCAGCCTGTGTCTAAAATCTAATTATAGGTGCTGTCAAATCGCGAACTTCAAAACAATCGAGCCAACAGATAACAACAACGGAGAAACAACCCAGTTAAACAGCAATCCATAATCGTAATGTCAGATCTCAACGGCCTTTTCAAAATCACCAACATCACAGTTGGTGCTATTAGTGTGCTTGCTGGTGCAACTCAGCTGATTTCAGGAATGTGAGTACCGTTCCTGGATGCCTACCAGACGTCATACTAACAAACATACCAGCCAGAATGTGAGTATAAACAACGGCCATTTTTGAGGACTCAATGCCACTGTGGTTATTGTTTTTGAACCCATACTAACACATCCAAATAGTTCTTCTTAGGCATTTACTTGATTTTATTCGGTGCTGGGATCGTCTTACTAGAGTTCAGCATTCCACCAGCTGCTTATACTTATGCTTCCTTCGCCTTCTCATTCATAGGTAGAGGTGTCTTATACTTCTTATTGGGTACTTTGATTGCACATGGTCACGCTGTCAGAGTTGTCCTGGGTCTAGTTATTGGAGTTGTTGGTTTAGTTTACGGTGCTTTGGAGTTTGTGGACAGTGTTGAAGCCCCAGAAAACTTCAGAAACGACTCCCATGTTCTTGCCGATGAGGAAGATGTTATTTAGATACCTTTATATGGAGTACGATCGATTAATTTATCCACCACTGGGCACAAATAAACGAATACTTTCTCTATGTTTTGGCTTGCTTTCTTTGGATAGTAGAAAAAAAACAAGCATCTCTCATCAAGTACCGCTTCCGAACTTCTAGCACAATCACAACAGCGGATGCGCTGAAAAGATGGAAAACGGCAGCTGCAAAGACGGCAAGATCAGAGTTCCCAGTGCATCTTTCACCGCGTTCCGCTTGCTTTACGGGGAGCCCCATGAGTTCTCACAGGTGTCACGATGCGTGTTGTTGGGAGGGATCCCAGCGGTCTGGCACAAAGAGCAGAAGAGCAGTCTGCTGCGAAGGTTATCCAAGTCAAACTATTCTGGTCTGTTGAAGAACTTGAAGAAGGTGGTTGAAACAAGAGGAAGTTTGTTCCAGTTGCCCAGTGAGAGGGAGATGGGTGAGCACACTGATAGGTTTGTGAATACATTGTTCCGGGAAGATTGTGCCACAGAAGAGGATGAAGATGATGCTGTCCAATTGGGATTTGATGAATCAGAGGAGGAAGAGGAGGATAATGATGATGACGTATATCATAGTAAAACATTGAGAAGGAGAAGCATTCCACTGATCACAGTTACTGATGCTGATCAGAGCACTATGAATCAGACATTTGTTACTGCTCCTGAAGACAGCAGCAGATTGAATTTATCCAAGAAGAGTATAGAAGCACCATCACCACTCACTATTACCAATACCACTAACACTAGAGACAGTGTGAATACATCAAACACTAGCAACTCCATTCTAGAATCTGCCACTGCAGAACCAGCATTCAAAATACCAAGGGTCCAATTCAATACAGCACGGGAATCAGCAACATCAAGATCAAGAATGGTAAGCCTTAAGCCAATCCCCCAAAATGAAGATGATCTAACAATTCAACCATTAGAAGAGCGACACCACCTATCATTTGGAAAATTGAAGAAAATGGCATCAAAGGCTTCATCAAGAATAGCTAACGACAACACGAAGTACCAAAGAAAAGTCTATCGTAAATTGAGAAGTTCTTATTCTGTTGGTGAGATCATCAAGCTGGAGAAGATGTTGGTAATGATTAAGGAAATGAAACAATCTAGTGCAACGTTCAATGAATTCACGGAACTAGAACCGTGTGATACGAGGGTATTAGAAAGATGGAAGGAGTACATTGTTGTTGTGAGATCTACTGAAGATATAGCTAATCCATTGTTGGTTCAACTCTACACCAAACGAGAGATTCCAAATCAGTTTGACTCTAAACATAATGAAACTGAATATGATTTTATGTTGAATAGCAGGTGTTTGGTGAATCTTTATAATGCATTAGACAAGACCATTTCAATTGTCAACAAGAACAGGATTTATTTGCTTAAGGCCCAAACGTCTACATCCTCAATTAGGTGGTATAGTTTCTTCAATGAAGCACTAGGAAAGCATAAAGATATAGGAGATTTCAAACTCGATATTCCACGGATCAAAATGTCAATCAACCTTAAATTCTCAAAGGACATCTTCAAACTGATCGAACAGACACCAGACCACATGGAACTACATATCAGGCCACGTGGATATTTCAGGGAGAATCCGCCTATTGTTCAATATTTGTCGAATAAGCTTCGTGAGAAGTTAGCAGAATCTGGATTTGATGAAATTTCAAAGACCTTGAAAGGCCATGAGTTTGTCTTAGGATTTTGTTGGAGATATTATGATAGATTGGAATGGTTATTTGGAGAGAATCTTAACAATTTATTCTGGCAACAATCAATGAATAAAACCCACAACTTAGAGTTAAGAAGGATTCAACATTATCCGTTGTCGGTAGGCGATATGATAGAGCCAGCTCCTATTGAAGGATTTCTATCAAGATTAACATCCAAAACTGGTGAATTGAAAAGAGGTCTATTTCAGAAACGGATCTTCAAATTCTTTTACCTTTTCACGTCAAACAATCTATTGTTCCTTACACACTCATATAAGGCATTACCACCAGTTCCATTCGATGATTCTATTGACCTTGGTGAAAGCGTCAATATCCTGAATGTTGAAAACTATTACAAGAATCTGCTGGATGAGAACATTCCGCCAATTTACGAACATAATCCATATCCACTTGATGCACACTCACACATTAGTTGGTTACATCCTGAAGTTACAGAGCATGAGTTTATGAAGAGAGATAAATTTGCAATTATTGAGTTTGAAAGAAAGCTCGGATCTATATTGAGATCAGATGGCGCTATTGATATGTCTGAGATCAAGGAAGTCAAGTCATATAATCAAGAAAGGGTTCCATTATCTGTCGAAGTTGCAAATGATCTAGCATGGAACAACAAGGTCAGTAACAAATTAATCACAAATAAAGAGCTACTGGAGGCTAGAAAGGATTGTTATTTCAAGATTGTCATGAATAATGGCATTTTCATTATTTTGAGAGCTCCAGATGCAACTATTAAGAATGAATGGGTTACAAGACTAATTGAGTTGAAAAACTACTGGAAAATGAGAACCAAACAGGATGTTTTGAATCTTCAAGAGTTGAAGATCTCAAACATTAAGAATTTGAAGATTGATGAATATGTTGATTCAAACTCATCAGTATCAACACTGAACAAATGGGAAAACTCACATGCTATGGCAAATCCTGAAATCCATAATATTACACCTAATTCAATGTATCGTTCAATCATCAAATCAGGATATATATTTCAGAAACCAAAGAAGCACTCATCATTCAGAAAATTATTCATTGTTTTGATTCCTGGTTTTCTCAAGATCTATAAAGTATTTACTAGAAATTTCAAAGGTGTTGCCAACTCAACCATCTATCACCAGCATTACATGACCATTCCAATCTCAGAATGTTATGTTTATTCAGGTAACATCTGTGAATTAGATCTTTTAGATTCAAATAACAACCATGGTCTAGACAATGACGTTGATCCAGAAAGACATTCATTACCAAGGGTCTACAATGATGGCTGGCTATCTTCAGATGATGAAATCTCAAGATGTTTCACATTATGGTTTGGTAAGAAAAGAGCAATTGCTGGTACGAAACCAAAGACATCACGTTCGAATTTTAATAACAGTGCCACTGTTAGTGCAGCACATACTGCAGCGGCAGCGGTTCCTGGTGGAATCCCAGCAAAGGTCAAGTCTAATGAAGAAGATAATCAGGCCAGCGGTAAGATCATTGACGAAGCGAATCTCAATGTTAAGAAGAATCCGGGGTTGATAAGAATGGTGAGTAGACTGGGTGTTACTGGTAAGAGTATGGTGTTCATGTGCAGGTCAAGACAAGAAAAAGAGATCTGGGTTAGTTGTTTGAACACAATGTTGGAAAGGTTTGGTACATTTGGAGTTGAGTAACGCATATATATATATATATATTTTAATGAACTAATGACTAATGTATTTTTGGATCTTAAGGCAATTACTTTTTTTCGTCTCTTGTCATGAATTTAGTAGTCTATACACAGCTTTTGTTAACACATCACAACACGATGTTTCCATATACCCCATTCTTGTAATTCTCTTTGATTTCCAAAATAGGCAACTTCTGTTCATCAGGAAGTCCCACAATATCTTCATCAGGAATAGCAAGAACCTGTTTAATCAACGCGATCTTCTCATCATCTAATTGCTCTTCCTGTTGAACTTCACCAGCAGCACCAACACCGCCCTCCTGTTTAAGAGCAGCAGGATTATTCACCAAAACTCCTGTTATTTGATCCGGCGAGGCTCTATTAGTCTTCAATAACCCCTCCACTAACGCATATGACAACTGAGGACACTGACTCAATAACTGTTCCATCAACACAGGATTCTTCTTCGACATAGCGATCGCATCAGCAATCAACTTCTGTAGTCTCGAAGGATCAACACCATTCAACGTAGAACTAATCAATGCAGCATACGACTGACCCTCCTGCAACGTGACACCCGGTGGGAAAGGTGGTAACTCATCCTTCCTACTATGCTTCGCATTATTTCCATTAACGTTATTATTATTCCCACCTTGCCCACCACCACCACTAGACAACGACTGTTCAGAACTGAAATCACACCTTAGTGTTCTGTTCCCAATAGAATAATTATTCAAGTTTCTCACTGCTGATGATGCGGTTTCTATGTCATTGTATTCAACGAATGCAAAACCTTTGGATCGACCAGTGTCTTTATCAAACATCATTCTTAAACTCACGACAGGACCAATGGATTTGGCAATGTCGAGGACTTGTTCTTCGGTTTGATCATATGGAATGGAGCCAATGTAGATGACACGGCCAGGGACTTTCCCACTCATTGTTGATTGATTACGTACGTGTGGTTCTTTGTTGTTTCAATAGCTTGTGTTTATGAATTTTTGAAGTTCTCATCAATAAACAAAAAGAGTGCCCAAACCAGTACAAACATGTCACGTGAAATTTGGCTTAAGTATGGAATTCTGTGACCGCAGCCAACGAATCACAACTGCAAGCAGCCGCCCAGACTTGCAAGTGAGGAACTACCCATCCTGGCTATCAACTAGTTACTATGCGATCCCTATTAACTCTTAACCATGTGTTATGTAATATCGTGCGCGAACCGGCGATAACTTTTCGGTTGATTTGTTTACACTTTTGACACGTAAAAAAAATTAAAAATAAATACTTAAACCATTCTGATCTCGTTGTTCAATCCATCACTCACTCCACCCACCCAATTACCATCACGCACATCATCCACAATGTTTGCCTCAAGCCCGCGTGCGCTGCTCTTGATCATCGGTGTAGCGTTCCATTTGTTCTACTTATGGTCTATTTTTGACATTTATTTCGTGTCACCTTTAGTTCATGGTATGCAACCTCATTTGAGTACTCCCAAGGCACCTGCTAAGAGATTGTTCTTGATTGTCGGTGATGGGTTACGTGCCGATACTACTTTTGATAACATTACGCATCCTGTTTCTGGTGAAACCGATTATTTGGCCCCATTTATTAGAGATATCGTGAAGAAAGAGGGAACTTATGGGATTTCACATACTAGAATGCCTACCGAGTCAAGACCGGGTCATGTTGCTATGATTGCTGGGTTTTATGAGGATGTTAGTGCTGTAACTAAAGGGTGGAAGGAAAATCCTGTTGATTTCGATAGTGTGTTGAATCAAACTAGACATACTTATTCCTTTGGTTCCCCAGATATCTTGCCTATGTTCGCCGATGGTGCTTCTGATCCAGATAGGATCGATACTTGGATGTATGGTCATGAATTTGAAGATTTCACGCAATCTTCAATTGAATTAGATGCGTTCGTGTTCAGACATTTATATGAATTGTTTGATAACTCCACTAAAGATGCCGCATTAAGTGAACAGATCCATCAAGATCAGACGGTCTTTTTCTTGCATTTATTAGGCTGTGATACTGCTGGCCATAGTTACAGACCATACTCTGCTGAATACTACGATAATGTGAAATACATTGACACAGAAATTGCCAAATTAACCAAAGAAGTCAAGGAATTCTTCAAAGATGATGATACTGCTTTCATTTTCACTGCAGATCATGGCATGAGTGCATTTGGTTCACATGGTGATGGTCATCCAAACAATACCAGAACTCCATTGGTCGCATGGGGTGCTGGTGTCAACAAGCCTGTCTACAACGATGTTCCTGTCTTTGATGAATACACCGAGAATTGGAAGTTAGGTGATATCAAGAGAAACGATGTCAAACAGGCTGATATTGCTTCATTGATGGCCTATTTGATTGGTGTTAATTATCCTGTTAATTCAGTTGGTGAATTGCCATTGAGTTATATTGATAACAAAGAAGAAGTCAAATTAAATGCATTGTATAAAAATGCTCTAAGTATTGTTGAACAATACATTGTCAAAGAACAAGAAATGGAAAAGTCACAGTTTTTTTTCAAACAATTTGATGAATTTGTCAAGAAACCAATTGAATCATACAAGGAAGAAATTGAAACATTGATTGAAGAGATTGCTAAATCAAGATACCCAGACACTGAAAAGGAAACATTAGCCATCAAACTCACTGAAGACTTGATCAAACAGAGTCTTGATGGACTATACTACTTAACGACATACAACTGGTTGTTATTAAGAACTATTGTCACACTAGGTTTCATCGGTTGGATCTCATATTCATTTGTTATCTTCCTTAAGTTATTCATCCTCCCATCCAACTCATCACAATTCAACGAATCAACCAGTTTATTAAACTTAGCAATCACATCACTTGTTGGCTTGTTCTTCAATTATTTGTTATATTATCAAGGATCTCCATTCAACTTCTACATGTATTTGGCATTTCCTTTATTCTTCTGGAGTCAAATCATTTCCAAGAGTGATACATTAAGATCAGGAATCAAATTGTTCTTCCAAGGGATGTCAGTTCTTGAGATCTTTACTTCTTTGTTAAGTATAGTTGTTGTTTATGAAGGTATCGTTTATGCATTCTTTGAGAGATTTGTCTTCACTGCGTTTTTCATCTTGTTGGGTTTCTACCCATTGTTTTTAAATATCAATGGATTTGATTTCAAGAGAGTTGTCTATTGGTTTGCTTCATCTCTCGCAATGAGTACATACACTACATTTGACGCCGTCAAAATCGAAGACTTGGGTCAAATTAACGTTGCTGGTGTCTTGATGTTAATCATTGGTATTGTTAGTTATTATGAAATCTTATTATCCACCAAGGCTTCGATCGTTGCTGGTTCAAAGTCTAAAATCAAAGAGATCTCGCCATACACCAAAACACTAATCTCTATTCAAATCTCATTGATTGCTCTAATGATCCTCATTACCAACAAATCAGTCATTTCATTACAGGCAAGAGAAGGGCTTCCAAAGATTTCTCAAGTCTTAGGTTGGTTGAACTTTGTCGTTTCATTGTTAGTTGTTCCTTTATTCCATTATTTCCAACCATCTAAAGATTATCGTGTCAGATTATTGATCATCTTCTTGACATTTGCCCCAACTTTCATCATCTTGACCATTTCATTTGAATCATTATTTTATGTGAACTTTTCAGTTTTATTGTTGCAATGGATTCAGATTGAATCTTCTTATGCACAACAAACCAAATCGATTGTCAAGGATTCAACACAGAATAATTATTCTCAATTGTTAAGAGTCTCCATTATTGGGTTCTTGTTCTTACAGGTTGCATTCTTTGGGACTGGTAACGTTGCCAGTATCTCATCATTCTCATTGGATTCTGTCTATAGATTACTACCAGTGTTTGATCCATTTCCAATGGGTGCCTTATTGATGTTGAAGTTGATCATTCCATATGTGTTGTTATCATCTGCTTTAGGTGTCTTGAACCATAAGTTGGGTATCAAGAAGTACACCATTTCAACATTGATTATTTCAACAAGTGATATACTGTCATTGAATTTCTTCTTCTTGTTGAAGACTGAGGGAAGTTGGTTAGATATTGGTGTCACTATTTCCAATTATTGTTTGGCTATTTTGTCAAGTTTATTTATGTTATTGTTGGAGATTGTTAGTAATATTCTGTTGAAGAATGTGGAATATGGTGATGATGAAGTCGAGGAAGAAAAGGTAAAGACTAACTAAGCATTTGCTTATCTAAAAAAAGTTATAGATTTATATCATGTGGATAGTATTTTCGGAATGGCCTTCTGTTGTAAAGTATATCTCAGTTCCCTCACCGGATAAGCAGCATCCGATTTCACTATTACATAATTTCTCCGAAGAAATGAAAAAATCTTTGATTGAAAACAAAAACAAAAACAAAAACTAAACGGTATCGACACCGGCCAACTCCCACAACTTCACCTATCACCACTCGACGAAATGTCCGGCCGTAACGGTTATTCACTCAGAGACAGAGGCGGGCCACGCGCTGACCGTCCCGATGAACAAAAGAGACGGAGACTAGGCGAGCAATCAGGCAGTAATTTTAACAACAATCAACAGAGTGATTTACCAATATCGATTCTTAATGCCTCCTCCGTGTTATATGTCGGTGGGTTTCCTCCAGACTGGAATATCAAGCACGTGGAGAGTCTTGTTGCCGGGAGTGGGCGTATTGTAGATATCAGGTCTAGAATTGATCCTGGTGGGAGAAAGAACTTTGCGTTTGTTGAATATGAGAATTCTCAGGAGGCTGAAAATGCTTTAAAGTTATTGATGGAGGTGACGATTGGACCAAGAAGAAAGTTAAGAGTTGAAGTGTCTAAGGAAGGGTTGAGAACTCATAGTCAGAGAGAAAGACCAATTTTAGTTCTTGATAGAAAATACCTTCCTGCTTATGTGAATCTCCCGATCGAAATGAGAACTAATATTGAATTCGTTCTTAATGCTGATATCAATGCTGATCAGCAATCGATAAGTAACAGTGCTACACCGGTTGGAAGTGTGCCCCCAGTTGCCAATGTCCCAATAATACCACAAATCCCTGATATTTTAGCACAAGCTTCTAAATTCCTACCACAATTCAACCCAGATGCATTTAAATCAGAAGATAAGATCTCTGAAAACTTACAGGCGATTCCACCACCTAATTTGATCGAAGTATTATCTACTTTGAAGAACTTGATTGCTAAAAATGAAACCATTTCTGCAACTCAAGTGTTTAATGCGGCACCTACAATCCCAATAGCCGTATCTCAAGCATTATTATTAATGGGATTAATTGATCAGAAAATGATCAGAACTGCATTAGAAACACCAAGCTATTCCACACCACAACCACAACAGCAACATATACCCGCATTTTCACTACCTCCACCACCACAACAAGCGCGTCATCCAGCTACACAACCAGGTTGGGAGACTTTCTCATATCAGACAGTTGATAAGTTGTCTAAATTGGACCCAAGTCAAGCTACGATGATTGCACAAGTCTT
Organism: Komagataea pratensis; assembly: GCA_003707865.2. Lineage (NCBI taxonomy): Eukaryota > Fungi > Ascomycota > Saccharomycetes > Phaffomycetales > Wickerhamomycetaceae > Komagataea > Komagataea pratensis. The sequence goes on from PPMA02000067.1 coordinate 13,949, forward strand.
AAAGTTGAGTCCTCAAGAGATTGCAGGATTACCGCAAGAGCAACTTTCTGTTATCAATGGAATCAAGGCACAGTACTTATAGATATAGTGATGATTATGTGTATTAGGCAAGCCATTATTTTGTTATATATTTGAAAGTTTTCTTATTTGCATTTGATATTGTTTTCGATTATTTGCAGGTGTTATGTTGGTGTGTGTTCTTTGTAGCAACGTTACTCATGACTGAAGTCTGATTCCATGTCTTACTGGTCAACCTTTACATCACCAGTTGCATGCTGAACATGCAGGGACATGCTTGTAGTCTTGAGATCCATGCTAGTACCTGACTTATAGATTCTCCCGTTCATCTCTATCATATCACTGACTTGGTAGGCGCACGACTCAGTTATCATGAATTTACCTCAAGTTATGATTCTACGCTGTATTATGATACTTGGTTAGAGAGAAAGAAAGTCAAAGTTGAATTTTGAAAGTATTGGAAAGATAGTTGACTTAAGTATTAAATCTTGAGTCTTGACTGGCCCTATTCTTTATGTTTAAGTTTATATGCTCGAATCGATAGATTAAATACCCTAACTATGGTCATAAATGTAAAAGGAATCAAATCTGATTCATTTGATTAAACTGGATGACCCTGTGGGGAATTCTGCTAGCCTAAATGTTGATAATCTTTAGGTGAACTAATTTCTAAATGCTTGACCCTTGTTGGGTAATTTTATGCTAGTAACTACTACATAGTTTCAAATAGAAGACAGTGTTTATGGAGGAACCTGGAACCTCTGTTCCAAAGACTGAATCTTCACACCTTCACTTTAAGTCAGTATCTGCTATCAAGCAATTCCCCTAACACGCACACATGAGACATATTCACTTAACAGTAGTAGACTGACAGTTTAGATGACCCATTCCACTTAATTGCTTTCTTATAAAACATTTTCAAAGACCAGAGTGAAAACTTCAAAATTTTTGTACCTTTTTTAGGGTTAATAATTATTTTGTGATTCTTATCTGGTGTAAAAGTTCCTATACATGAATTGAATATTTCAATTCCATGTCTAGTCTTATTTTTAAGCACAAGACTTGTAACCTTTGGACAGAAAAGTTTTTGGATAACAGTATTATTGGTTACTTTATAATGTTCCGTATGGGTGATCTTGAGCTTCTTAAGATTTGGCAAATTGATATTTTCAAGCCTGCAAACATTGCTAACAGTTAACTTCTTTAGAAAAGTATTTCTGTACCAAACAAATTGAATAGGCACAGATGGTGGATTTTCAAATAGAGAAAGATTAAATTCCCTGTCAGGAACTAAATCTGTATTAAAAGAGGTAAACCCATTCAGGGACAGTTCAGTCATTTTAATATTATCTTGCCCATGTAAACGTCCGATGTTTGCAGCCTTTTCTCCTTTGTTCAAACATTTGTAAGAACCTATGGTCTCGAAGGATACGCCGGAGATATGGACCTTCAAAAGGTCGTTAGAAGTCTCTTTTGAATCTTGATTGAACACACATACAGGCAAAGCAGAACTAACGCCTTCTCCTTCTATGAAACCATAAAGTTCCAATTCTTGGACCCTCATATATTTTGGGAGTCTTATACCTGTATTTCCATCATTTATGAAATATCTTAAATTCAACTTTCTGCATTGGTAAATAGGGGTACCATCTGTCCATATTGTCCTTTTGAATTGGGTTGATCTCCAAGATGAACGAAACTTAAACTGCGGATGTAATGAGAATTTCAAACTGCTTGTGGCTTTGCTTGAAATAAGTGCAAGAACCATAGTCATGATTTTGAATCTAAGGAAATACCTGAAAGAATGGAAATCAGTGTCGTCATAGAACTCAAGACCGTAGAAAAGGTAGTTTGCTGCACTCCCACTCCTACCAGCGACAATAACCCTTCTTATTGTCTCAGCAGAGTAATAGAGGTTTTCAGGGGGGTCTAAATAAAGTAGGGAAGGGCTCCTCCATATTATGATACTTATGATTAGTTCTTAATGGAGCAGAAGGATGTGTTCCAGTTTCAAGGGAACAAAAAAAAGAAACTGATCCCAGAGAATGAAGGCTTTGGGCAAAATTCAATCGTTTTTCAAAACTTATTTCTCTTCTCATTAGAATATCTGAATGTAGCTCCTGAAAGAATTCCCTATGTTTCGCAACATTGGTACGATCAAATCGATTAACTTCGAAGTCCGTGTAATCGCAAGTGACAAACAGAGTTATACCATCTGACAAATTTCTCAAAATCGTAGATGAATTTTGGAATGTTTTCCACAAACTATATCTCTTTTTCGGTCCCTGACAGCCAATGTAAACTATGTTGAGACCTGTGGGGCTCTTGATACAATTCACTGACTCTAACCTCTGCAAAAGTTTTTTGATTGAGACGTAATCGGTTATTGATTGGATGAGCCCAACAACTTTCCAGTATTGGTGCTAATTCTATCACATTATACTTATCTGTAATTAGATTAATACATTCATGGAAATAGCTCAACTCTGGTACTTTTAAGAGGTTCTCTATTGAGATAGGATCCAAAAGGCGAAGAATTTGGAGAGAAACGTCCTCTGGAAGTCCTGGGATATGACTAAATTTTTGCATCATTATGTTGTAAATATGATAAAAATCTGAGGAAGGACTAAAGAAATTCTGAAGTTTATAAAGCTGACTGTTCTCTTTACTTCTGACAGAAATTGAGAAGATGAAAGTGTGGTCCTAACATTTCGCGGTTTCCATTGTTTCTGCACCTTGGCCAGCTAATCTGAACTTTGAAATTCAGGATTCTCTACAAAACAGATTGCGATACCGCCTAACATAACAAACAATGCCTTTCTACAATCGAAAATAAGAGACAACGCCTTTCCAGAGCCAACTGGGATAGGATGAACACAAATATTTGATATTCTGCTTACTTACAATGCTAATATAAAATTTGGATTTTAGTTAGGTTATGGTCTATCCAATTCCGCCAATCTAGCATCCCTTTCTAATCTTTTCTGTCTTCTAATCTCTTCCATTCTTTGAAATTGTTCCTCGTCATCATCATCTGATGAAGATTCATCATCATGTGTCTTCAAGACTGGTGAAGCGACTTGCGGTTGAACAGGTTCTTCATATTGTGGGGTTGGTTCAGGAATCGTTGATGAGGTGACTGGACTAGCAACTCTTGAGCCAGATGGTAAATGTCTGATACCGAACTTTGCCAATTTTTCTTCCATTTTCTTTCTGGCTTGTTCTCGAATGTATGCCTTTCTTTCCTCAGGTGTATTGTAGTTGGAAGGTGATGACACTGATCTTGATTGAATGGATGGTGATGAGACAGAAGCGACTGGAGCTGGAGCTAGTGATGATGATGATGATGATGTAACAGGTGATGCAATAGTGGTTGGTTTGACAGGAGTCGGTTCGTTCATTGTCAAACTGAATGTGAATCTATTCGAGATATCTTCAACTCTGAAACTCTTGATCAATTCTTGGACTTCTGGTTGAACACCAATACCTAATTCCCATTTCTTATAATTTTCATCATTACCACCATTAGAACTATTCAATGATGATATAACAGAATGTGATAACTCATTGATAGAGCTTTCAATATCTTTAATAACTTTTTGATTCTGTTCATTATCTTTTTGAATCTTGAGAACTTCTTCATGTAATTTCTCTTCTTCATGGTTGAAATTTTCAATTTCTGGATCTAATGGTTTACCAGTCAACTTAGCCATCTTCACAGCCAATAACTGCTTACTTTTGAATTTTTTTCTATCCGAATCAGTAATCTCTCCATGCGGACCTGATCCTAAAATCACAGAAGGATTCTTAATCTTATATAACGCCAACTTCAAATCCTTAATCAGATTATTCGTGTTTGAAACCTCATTAATCAAGACAGGAACCTTATTACTCAATTCATTAAACCTTGCCTTCAAAGCAATAGTTTCATTTTTCCCAGAATGACTTGAACTTGGTAAATTCTTAATCTGTTCCTTCAACAATTCAATAGTCTTCAAATCTTCAACTTCATCAGTTTTAGAATTCTCACTAATACTCTCACTCTCATCCTGTAAAGCCTCCAACAAGATCTTCTTCTCCCAAATCAATTTCTTCAATTCTTCAGTGGTTAATTTCTCAGATGTGATTGAGCTTGTCAATCCAAAATTCTCACCATTAACGGCAGGACTTCCTGATCCACTTGGACTATTACTATTGAAATCAGTGGTTCTTCTTCTTCTATTCCTATTGGAACTCAACACCAATTCATCATCATTGTTCTTAAATCTAGACCCATCGATTCTCGAATGACTTGATTTCTTAACTGTCTTCACATTGTTATTCAATTTCAATTTATTCTTAACATCATCTAAGATTTTCAAACTTGATGGTTTTAATGAATCTGGTAAATATTCAGGAATTGGCAAACCATTCAATCTCTTATAAACCAACCACATCCCCAATTGGAAAGATTCCTTATCCAAACTAGTTTGATTTGGTCTGGTTATCAAATCCCATACTCTCTCCAAATCTTCTCTATTCAACCCTGACTTTCTAAAGATCTCAGCAGAAACATCAGCCTTGATCAACCCTTTCTTATTAATATCATAATTATCAAAAATCTTATTAAACAACTGCTTCTCCTGTGGTGTGATTGACTGATTAGCATACATAGAAACAGTATCAAAATATTGTTGACTTGCTTGTTCCTGTTGTTGAATTAAATTGGACAAGAAAAATGAATTATGGCCAACACCAGTCTTTTGTTGTCTTAATGGTTCAAAATTACCAAATCCAGTCTTTTGTGATTTTAATGGTGGTAATGATGTCGTTTGTTGTTGATGTAATAATAACCCAGCACCACCAGTTGATCCAGGAGCCAATGGTTGTTGAATTGTCCCTGTGGCTTGTGATTGTTGATATCCTGTTTGATGTCTAGGTAATGGAATCAATCCAGTAGTTTGAGGTTGAATGGTTGTGGATGCTGGACCAGTCTGTTGAGTATTCAGTGGCGCAGGTCCATTTGGTTGTTGATTCTTAGCAGGGCCAGTGGCATTACCAGTAATAGTAGATTGTAAACCAGATCCAGTCTGTTGATTATTTAATGGAACAAGACCAGTAGCTTGTGGATTCAGGCCTGATGTGTTTTGTGTTTTCAATGGGATTAATCCAGTTGGCTGTTGAGTTAAATCACCAGTCTGTTGTGGGATGAAACCAGATGATGTTTGCTGATTGTTCAATGGGACTAACCCTCCTGTTTGCTGTGAATTCAATGGTTTGAAACCGGTTTGCTGTTGAGACAATCCAGTTGTTTGTCCTTGTGACTGATTTGAAGTGGTTGAATTGAATCCATTAGTTTGATGATTTTGTAATGGGACAAGACCAGTGACTTGTTGATTCAATGGGTTGGTTGATTGGGTAGGAACAGCAGATGACGATGATGATGATAGGAATGAACTAGTCAATTGTGGTTGCTGTTGAGGTTGTGGTGGTGCCTCATTGAAGAAATTGTTTGATTGTTGAGGGGCTGGTGATGATGCAAATCCAGTTTTTTGGAGATTCAAACCACTAAACGTTTGTTGTGGTTGAAGTGATGGTTGTTGTTGTTGTTGCTGAAAAGTACCACTATTGAATGGATTCTGAGTCAATGCATCTTGTGGTTGAGTGTGTTGCTGCTGTTGTTGTTGAGGTGGGAAACCAGTAGCTTGGTAATTCAATGAAGGTAATGGAGGAGCACCATCAGTGTTGAAAGTTTGTGATGGTGCTGAAGTACCAAATGATTGAGTTGGTTGAGTTTGAAATCCATACCCAGTAGGTTGATTCTGCAGCAATAAGTTCTGTTGTTGTTGCAAAGTCTGAGTCTCAAGAATATCATGCGTAATGGATCTGTTCAATTGTTGAGGAGGCGGGGCCTGTTGTTGCTGTTGGGTACCATCTTCTTCAGGAACACTGAAATTGATCTTATCAACTAATTTAGTAATCTCCTCCTTAATCTGGGGTTCCAATTGATATGGTAACTCAGCACCCCTCAAAACAACGTTGCACAGATGTAAGGCCAATGCAAACTCAGGAAATAGCAAGTCACCAGTCTTGTTAATATCGGACAGTTCCCATATTCTGGCGAGGTGATGTGGTCCAAGATTGGACTTCAGGAGAATGTTTCTGGCAGAATTGGGCGAGATCGACGTGGTGTTTGTCGCCTGCTGGAACAGCTGTGTGAACTTCTGCTGGTCCCCTGCGCTGAGAAAACTGATCTGGTCGTAACTCATGGCCAACTGGGCTGTGAAAGTGGTTGTTTGGGTGTTTGTTGAGGGAGTTCTTTAATAAACTTGTCTTTTTGGATTGTTCAATTTTTCGATTTCCTGAAAAAGGCTTTATCTCGGATTAAATCCGTCCCCTGGCTTTCGACACACACACACACAAGGCAAACCAACTATTGCTCTACCAAACAATGGCCACAGATCCAGGTACCCGATTATTGCTTCATATATTGAGGGGATTCGTCGCTTTGTGTTTCGTCTTATCCACTGGACTCACTCTCAGCAACATAGACACTCTCCAGCAATAATCAAAGCAACAATACCAACGTTAACATTCAATGTAAACATACCTGTCAAACCTCTATATTCTAAAGCTTGAACAGTTTGGTCATTAGGAAACCTGTTTTATTGATTGGCATTCTTTTGAATATGCTATGTCTATATGGAGTGCTTAGTGAAACTAAAGCCAGTTATGATGATGAATCAGTGTCATTAGATGAGGATCTTTCCGCAAGAAGTCTTGTCAAATGTGTGAAAATAGTGTTGCTATGGTAACGAGAACATTCCAATGGTTGGAATGGTATGTAGTGTAGATCATGAACAAAATTCGATAGAGCATCAGATTCCCATCTGAAAGTAGGAAGAAGCTAAGAGGAAAAGGAGGGATCCAAGTCATAAAATCCAAGTCACACTAATTCAAGGCTTATTAATCCAAATTTAAGTCAATTCAAGTTATACATAATCCAAGTTACAAGTATTAGTGCTAAGTAGTCAACTCACAATTACATACTACTTTATACAAACGATTAGTTTTCACAATATGAACCCATAAAGTACAGAGATCATATTTTGGTCGCTTTTGAATGCATAGAGATTTCATATAATATCCTTGATTTAAATCCTTAAATTTGCAAAGATGAGCAATAAATCACTTGCTTATCACATGTGTATCACTAAAATTCGATCTTTTTCGTGTTTGGTTAGCAAATTGTAAGTTATCAATAAGCTTAAAACATAATTCGGCACCATAGGTAAATTACTACAATTTTTCCTTCATTCATTGGAGCTTGAAACCGCCATTCACCTGAAATTTTGTTGACAATTATTGCGTCCAACAGATCCAAAGTGGAATCTGCAAAATGTTCAAAGATGTAATTATTTATTGTATAAGACTTCAAGATCATTCGCTGCCGTTATTGAAGAATTACATCCAGAATTGAGAAACGCCGTCATGATTTTCTATTTGATTTTGAGAGCATTGGATACCGTTGAGGCTGATATGACTCTTGATAGAGATTATAAAGTTTCTATCTTAAGAGATTCCAAATTATTGACTAAAGACTGGACATTTACCGAAAGTGGACCAAATAAAAGTGATGTCTTGGTGGAATTTGGTGTTACCTTGAGAGAATATCAGGATGTTATCAAAGATATTACCAAAATAATGGGTAATGGTATGGCTGATTACATTGAAAATTCCGATTTTAACTTGAATGGTTTGAATACCATTGAAGATTATGATTTATATTATCACGATGTTGCCGGTGTTGTTGGTGATGGTTGAACTAGATTGATGGTCCTTGCAAACTTTGGCGATAAGAAATTGTACAAGAATAATTTTTTTTTAAGAGTATGGGTTCGTTTCTACAACAGACCAATATTACCGGATTATGAAGAGGATATAGCTGATAGAAACTTTTTTTGGCCTAAAGACATATGGGGTAAATATGTTGATGATTTGAAAGACTTTGGAGAACAGAGCCCAAGGTATTTATTGTGTCAGTGAATTAGTTTACAATGCTTTGACCCATGCCGAAGATGTTAACTTACCTAAGTTTGATCGAAGATCAATCTTGCTTCAATTTCTGTGCAATTCCTCAAGTCATGGCAGTTGCTTCATTAGAATTATTATATCAAAATGGTGAAAACTTTGAGAAGAGTTAAGATTAGAAAAGGTACCACATGTTCATTACTCTTACAATTCAGAACATTTGATGGCTGTATAGACATTTTCCAAACATATGTTAGAAAGATCCATCATAAATCCAATCAAAATGATCCAAAGTATTTGAAGATTCGTATGACTTGTGGTAAGGTTGAATAAATCATTGAAGGAATGTATCCAAACAAGCATTTACCACAAGGCATGGATCCAAAAGAAACTGAGTTATGAAAGCAAGTTGTTAAGAGAGCCCAAATTGATCAAAAGATGAAAGTCATCGCCAATAACGAAGCCAAAATTTCATGGTTTAATTGTATATCAATATATGGCTTTGAGAGCATGATATGTGATGAAATGAATTGTGGTGTCTCATATGAGAATTCTATTGTAACGCCATTGCCACTGAATATAAGAGACCAATGAAAGGTAGTGATGATCATTCGCTTTACAAGCGATCTAAGTAGGCTAAAAAGCTTGTTACAAAGATGGCTTCAAAGAAAACTGATATTGAGTCTGAAGAACGATACATTCATAATGTTAAAGAATGGTGACAATGCTCCCAATGATCAAGAACAAGTAAACATATCCAAGAAGGTGTGTGGCAGAATGTCGATTATGTTATAATCCATAGAAGACTTATATATAGTCTTATAGGTCTTATAGTCAATATTATTTTCTTGATGTCAAAAACGTTGTATATGCGTTTTCAGCCATATTCGGCCGACGCTCGCATGACTAATCAGGTTTTCAGCCATATTCGGCCGAACATCGCATTACTAATCGGGTTTTCAGTCAGATTCGGCCGAAAGTTGGAGGTTAAGAAGCCCAATTTGTTCGGTGATACTCGCTTGTAAGTTGTTTCCAGTACAAAAGAAACAAAGAAGTCTGACACAACAACAACAAACAATTCTTGTCGATGGTATTTAACAAAGCGTTTTTCTCCCATTTGCTAATGCATTTGTTTTAATGACGCCTATCTTCATTCTAAAAAATTACTAAAGTAGTTTAAGTACTACACCTCTGAAAATAAACAATACACACGAACTCACATCACTGCGTTACTGTTGTTCAGTTCAAGTCAATTTATTTGCATTGATAAGGCATAATGAGTTTGTCCTCCACAATGAAAGACTTCACTGGTGGCAGGGACTCAAATTCCCAGTCTCAGGATGAGAACGAGGCTATGAGTGAAATCATCAGAATCGTCACCCATGCATCACAACAACCAGACGGTGGTGTTCTCAATAAATTATCCACATTATCCAAGAAACTTTCATTCAGAAATAAGAATCATAATGGTCCATATGATTGGGCTATCGAAGATGATGATTTTGATTTCAAGAGAATCTTAAAGATGTTTGTTAGATCTGCTGATGAGCAAGGTATTCATTTACGTTCCACCGGTGTTGTCTTCAAAGAAGTTAGAGTTCAAGGTATTGATTCATCTTCATCTTTTGTTCCTACTGTTATTGGCTTCCTAGACATTCCGATGGATATTGTTAATGGTATTCGTGGTAAGAACAAAGCAGCAGTTAAAGATATTATCAAGAATGTGAATGGTGTTGTTAAACCTGGTGAAATGTGTTTGGTTTTAGGTAGACCAGGTGCTGGTTGTTCTACACTTTTGAAAACCATTGCTGGTGAACAAGATCAATTTGCTGCGGTTGAAGGTGACATTCATTATGATAACATTCCTCAAGCTGAAATGTTAAAGAAATATAAAGGTGATTTGCTATACAATGGTGAATTAGATGTTCACTACCCTCATTTGACTGTTGATCAGACTCTTAGATTCTCCATTGGTTGTAAAACACCAAAGACCAGAGTCAATAACTCAACTAGAGAACAATACATTTTAGCCAATAGAGATTTATTAGCCACTATCTTTGGTCTAAGACACACATACAACACCAAAGTTGGTAATGATTTCGTCAGAGGTGTTTCTGGTGGTGAAAGAAAAAGAGTCTCAATTGCTGAAGCCATGAGTTGTAAAGCCTCTGTCTACTGTTGGGATAACGCAACTAGAGGTTTAGATGCTTCCACTGCTTTAGAGTATGCTGAAGCTATCAGAACCCAAACCTCATTAACCAAATCAGTTAGTTTCATCACCATTTATCAAGCTGGTGAAAACATTTATGAAACTTTTGATAAAGTTCTTGTTCTTTATGAAGGTCGTCAAGTCTACTTCGGTAGATCTGAAGTTGCTAAACAATACTTTGTTGATATGGGTTTTGAATGTCCTCCAAGACAAGCCACTGCTGAGTTTTTAACCGCTGTTACTGATCCATTAGGTAGAATCATCAGACCAGGTTTTGAAAATTCTGTTCCTAGAAATGCTCATGAATTTGAACAAAGATGGTTAGAATCGGAAGATTTCAAGCAATTACAAACTGAAATTCGAACTTATGAAACTAAAGAAGCTAATGCTGATGAAACAAGACAGAAATATGATGAATCTTTGAATCAAGAAAAGAAGAAAGCTCATTACAGATATACTGTTCCATTCATTACTCAATTGAACTTGTTAATCGCTAGAGGTTTCCAAAGAATCTACGGTGATAAGGCATTCACCATCACTCAAACTATTGCTGCTGGTGCCCAGGCCTTGATTGTCGGTTCATTGTATTGGAATACCCCATCGACCACTGAAGGTTCCTTCTCAAGAGGTGGTGTGCTTTTTTTCTTTGCTTTATACTTCTCCTTAATGGGATTAGCTGAAGTTCCTGCTCAATTCGCAGAACGTCCGATCTTAATGAAACAGAAATCATACTCTTTGTTCCATCCATCTGCTGAAACTTTGGCTGCTGCTCTAACTAAGTTCCCATTTAAAGTAATCTCCATTGTTATTTTCTTCATCATTAATTACTTCTTGGCAAATTTGACTAGAGATGCTTGGAGATTTTTCTTGTCTTTGTTATTCTTGATTGTTACTGCTGAAGCAAGTGGTGCTTTATTTCAAATGGTTGCTGCTGTTTCTGTTTCTGTTGCTGCTGCTAATGCAGTTGGTGGGGTATTCATCTTGAGTATTATTTCCTATGCTGGTTTTATGATTCAGAGAAGCTCAATGCATCCTTGGTTTAAATGGATTTCATACATTAATCCAGTTGCTTATGGATTTGAAAATATGTTGAATAATGAATTCCATGGAAGAGAAATGAACTGTGGTAATTCTTTAGTTCCAAGTGGTGCTTCATATGCTAACGCTGGCCCTGGTGAACAAGTTTGTGCATTCCGTGGTGCTGAACCCGGTGAAAATTTTGTTAATGGTGATGCTTATTTGAAAGTAGCCTTTGGTTATAAATTTAGCCACAACTGGAGAAATTTCGGCATTATTATTGGATTGTTACTTTTCTTTCTTACTGTTAATGCCGTTGCTACTGAATTCAAAAGACCAGTGAAAGGTGGTGGTGATCATTTATTTTTCAAAAGATCTAAAAAGGCAAAAGAAATCGTTGCTCATTCTTTCAACAAAGAAGCTGATATTGAATCTGGTGAACAAAATGTTCATGATGTTAAAGTTGAAGATAATTCAGTTGATGAGGAAAATGATATGTTCAAAGGTTTAGGTTCCAAAAAGGTCTTTGCATGGCAAAACGTTGACTATGTTATTCCTTATGAAGGCGGCTCCAGAAAATTATTAGATAATGTTCAAGGTTATGTGAAACCAGGTACTTTAACAGCCTTAATGGGTGAATCTGGTGCTGGTAAGACTACTTTGTTGAATGTGTTGGCTCAAAGAGTTGATATGGGTACTATTACTGGTGATTTCTTAGTCAACGGTGCTCCATTGGATGCTTCATTCAAAAGATCTACTGGTTATGTCCAACAACAAGATTTACACGTTGCTGAGTTGACTGTTAGAGAATCTTTACAATTCGCTGCCAGACTAAGAAGACCAAAGAGTGTTTCAGATGCAGAAAAGTTAGATTATGTTGAAAAGGTTATTGTCATCTTAGGCATGGAGGCCTATTCTGAAGCTATTGTCGGTGATTTAGGTTCTGGTTTGAATGTTGAACAACGTAAGAAGTTGTCAATCGGTGTTGAATTAGTTGCCAAACCATCATTATTGTTATTCTTAGATGAACCTACTTCTGGTCTAGATTCTCAATCTGCCTGGGCTATTGTTAATTTGTTACAGAAATTAGCTGGTGCTGGTCAATCCATCTTATGTACTATCCATCAACCGTCTGCTACTTTATTTGAATCCTTTGATAGATTGTTATTATTGAGAAAAGGTGGTCAAACCGTTTACTTTGGTGATATTGGTAAGAACTCTGAAGTTATTTTAGATTATTTTGAAAGAAACGGTGCTAGACATTGCGAAAAGAAAGATAACCCAGCTGAATATATCTTAGAAGCCATTGGTGCTGGTGCCACTGCTTCTGTCAAAGACGATTGGTTTGAGATCTGGAAGAGATCTGAAGAATATAAAAATGCTACTCAAGAGATTGAAAAGATCAAATACATTGTCAATGACGACGATGATGATGGTTTAACAGAAGCTGAAAGAAAAGATATTACCAATACGTATGCTATGCCATACTTTGACCAATTGAAGTATGTCGCTACGAGAACTTTTACTCAATTCTTCAGAAGTCCAGAATATATCATGTCTAAATTAATGTTATATTTATCTAGTGGTTTATTCGTTGGTTTCACGTTCTGGAATATTGAATCAAGTGCCATTGGTATGCAGAATGGTATGTTTGCTGTCTTTTTAGCTATTCTTATATCTGTTCCTGCTATAAATCAAATTCAAGAAAGAGCTGTTGCATCAAGAGAATTATTTGAGGTTAGAGAATCTAAATCAAACACTTTCCATTGGTCGACTTTATTGATTTCTCAATTTATTAATGAAGTTCCTTATCATTTCTTCTGTTCTGCAATTTTCTTTGTTTGTTTATACTTCCCACTGAAAGTTGAAACTGAAGCTTCAAGATCTGCTGTTTTCTATTTGAATTATGCCATCATGTACCAATTATACACTTGTTCCTTTGGGTTAGCTGTTCTTTACTTGTCACCAGACTTAGCTTCTGCAAATGTGATCACTAGTTTGTTGTTATCGTTTATGATTTCATTCTGTGGTGTTTTTCAACCTGCTTTTTTGATGCCTGGTTTCTGGACCTTCATGTACAAAGTCTCTCCATTGACTTACTTTGTTCAAAACTTGACTTCTTTGGTCTTACATGAAAAACCAGTTGTTTGCAGCACTAAAGAATTCAGTTTCTTCAACCCACCTCAGGGGATGACTTGTGCTGAATACACTGATCCATTCCTTGATGTTATTGGGAGAGGTTACTTGGAAAACCCAAATGATACTTCTAATTGTGGTTTCTGCCAATATTCAGTTGCTGACCAATATATGGCAGGTGTTGGTATCAAGTTCTCATACTTATGGAGAAACTTCGGATTCATGTGGGTTTACATTATTTTCAACATATTTGCCATGTGTGCCTTATACTACATTTTCAGAGTTAGTAACTTCGATCCAGTTGGTAAAATCACTGGTTATTTTGAGACCTACAAGATCAACAAGGAGAAGAAGAAAGCTGCTCAAACCTAACAATAATTTCCATTTTATAGAGAACTAATACTCTGTTTATACTTTATATAAAATTCGTTTGATAATACAGGTTGTAGGTTGCTAGTGAAATTCACTGATGCATTGGTTACTGGTTCCGAATAATTTGTAAGTTGTCGGTAATCGGTAATCAGCTTTGAATGCTTTGAATGCTATGTATGGACTGGACTGCCTGATTGAGGTTTATTGAGCTGTTATCAACTATGAAGGTACGTACTGTATGCCAGTGTGCCCAGACCGGACACGGTTCAAAATTATTCACATACCGAATAAAATTTACATGAAATGACAAACAGTCTCATTCCAACCCACGAAATTCATACCCAAATATGCTTTTCCAGTACATAGTTGCATCGACGTTATTCACATAAGGCTTAAGCTGCCGCATCCAAAGTCATTATCGCTAAAAACAAGAACTTCGACGATATCGTTTTCAACGGTAGCAAGGCATCATTGTTTGACTTTTATGCCTCTTGGTCTAATCATAGTAAAACGAACGTTAGACCCAAAGTGGGATGAATTGCGCGCTAAATCTGCCAAGTCTGATATTTTTTTCAGATTGTGAAGATTGAATGTGAGGAAAATAGAGTCACTTGTAATCAGTTTGGTATCCCAGGTTTCCGGACCATTAAGTTGTTTAATGGTGAGAATGCCAGAGAACCAATCGAATATAAGGGGAAGAGTATAAACCAATTGAGAACTAGAAACCATCACTGACGTCTATAAGAACATGGACTCCTCCTTAGTTATATATTTACATACTTAATAGGACGATTTTTCGTTTACTCTTGATAAGACCCTCTTAGTCAGACAATTCATACATTAACAACTCATCTTGACCTACCAACTAACATCCAAACTTTACCACCACTAACACCTTCTTGCCAATGACTTGAACGGAGTACAGATGCATTAGAAGGATGAAATCAAAGAAGAGCCAAAGAGAGCAGAGACCTCCAAAAACGAGTTTATAGATAGATAAGTAAGTGAAAAAAACCATAATGTTGTTAGGAAAAAAGAAAAAACGTCACCACTTCTTAAAGGAATAATAACATTTGCGGTAAATTTGTGGCATTAATGTAGACGTCATGAACATTGAACACCGTCTGGTCTATCATCACCATGATCTCTGTAATGGCCAGTATTATTATTCTTAGTCTGTCGTCCATCTCCTTCTTCATCAATGGAGCAGTGACACCACACCTCTTATCCCTGATTTTATGCTAGCATAAAAAGATGTACGCTAAAGCGTGAGATTCGAACAACGGAAGAAATGACGCTCTGTCTCTCTCGACTGGATTAACATAGGGACCAGCTCATCTGAAACAGCAAAAAAGTTCTCCAGACTCCAGCTTCTTGAATTATATTGGGTCTGAGCTGTCGATTCAAACTCTATTTATACTTGAGTCTTGAACCTTGGTAAGCTCCCGGTCGCTAATGGCTGGTGCTTATACTTTTTACCCACCCAAATTAGATTCATTGATTGCCTTGTTTTCTTTTATAGCCAGTGTCTTCATATGCTTCTACAATTTTCTGCCAATTTATACGGTCACCAAAGCCTGTCAACCTGTAATGTATCTCATTTTTTTTCAGCTTTCTGTCGTTCTCATATCATACTTTTGTATCTCTATGTGATATTTTCTGTCAGTTGGAACTTGGAAATTGGCAAGTCATATAAATACAGAACATGAAACATGTTCTCTATAATCCGTCCCGAACAATAAAAACACAGAAAATGCATTTCTACAAAGCAGTACTGAGTGTAACAATATTACTCGATTACATCCACATAGTGTCCACTTTCCCGTTAAAAAATACAACAGACATCTCATCCACCAATGAAAAGATTGACCTCTCTACTGTGGATGCCAGGTTCTTCGCCAATCAGAACGAAACTTTTTTCGAATCATTAGGTGTCAATGATCTCGTTCTTGCCTTTAAGAGTTTATTCTCCGTCAAATCTATCGAAGACGCTTTCAACATTGGTGATATTGAAGAAGAAGTTGATGAGAGAGGAAATATTGTCATTGATTTGACTAGCCAGTTTAGTTGGGTTCATAAGTTGATTCCTGGTCGGTTTAATATGGAAAAGTTTGAAGCTCATTATGCCGAGATTCAGAAAAGACACAAAGCATCGTTTGATGGAAATGATACCTTAGATGATTTAGAAGTTAGGTTTGCAAAATTGAAATCCCATGATATTGATGATGAGACAGAAAAATTGAACTTTTATGCACAGACTGTTTTCAGAAGACCGAGATGTGATGAGATTGATGAGGAGACATGGGTTGGTATGTGTCGTGAAAATGCATTCAAGCATAAACTTATTAATTGTTCAAGAAGAAGACCACATTTACTCCGTGGGATTTTAATTCCTTCTATTTCTTGGACTTTATGGGAATTGATTAATTTGACTGATGTTCAAGTTTGTGAGAAGACTAAATTTCCAAAGTATTATGCCATTTTGAGAAATCCAATCTGTACTTCGTTTGCTTTAACTAAGAAAGCTATCAGACATATGACTATTGCATTAATGATCAATGGATTTACAGATATCACCGGTTCTACATTTGCTCCTCATATTGCATCAATTCAGAAAGTGTTAAGTATGGTGTATCAACAATATAAAGGTTATACATGTGTGGGATATGATGGTTCCCGTGTCGCTATTGACGAAATCACTGATGAGTTGGACTTAAGATACATTGGTGGTAAGATCATAGACCCGTTGAAGAGACAAGATTTCAATCATACTTATGAATTTGCCTTATTTCCAGGTAACACTGCTGGTGATATTGGATATGTTGAATTGACCAACAAGGCAACTTGGCCATTTGATGTTTTGAGACCTAATCTTTATAGATTCTCATATAAGCATGTTGGGAATTTGGATGTTGATTTGTTGAATTATTACATGAGTACTTTGCCAATTACTACTTTGATCAGTAGACAATTCAGAGATGCTGCTCAGTATAATATGGTTTTGTTGAAAGGTATTGTTAAAGATATTAAGTTTGGGTATCCTGATGAAGCAGAGAAGAGTAGTGAGGTTGGTTCTAAAAATGACGAAGATGATGAAGAACATTGGATTTTGGCACCTATTTCGAAGTTGTATTTGAACCATAGACTTAGATTGTTTGTTTTTAATAATGTGGTCCATACCTGTGATCATGAAGAACCAATGTCTTTGGATATTGAGCTACCAACTTGAGCTCCTTTCGATTTCTTTTAGAATGAATTTTGAATGATATTTAATAAGCAGAAAGCGTAGACTTTACAATATGAAGTTTGAATGCCTTAAATATAGAGTCAATAATCAATTGACCAACTCTCTCTAAATCAAGAAACCATAGCAGTCAAACTCAATAATCATCAAACCTGCTAATAATATGGCAAAAGTAGTGCTAATAGCTACTTTTTTTTATCTGAGCCTTAAAAACTTAAAGTACTTAGTACTAAGTCTAACAACTGCCTCAGTCTTCTTGACAAGTCAAAACTAACGCGTTCTTTTAGCCGATCATGCATCGGTATGAGTCGGAAGTAGAAAGAGTAGTATACTACAGAATACTACAAATGGTTATTACGTAATTAATAGCGTGCCCGTACCAACCAGTCAATAGTAAACAGTACAAATTATCACCTCAAAATTAATATCATTTCACCATCATCAGATCTTGCCCGACCGAGGCACACAAACACAATGCCATCACTAACCACCGATCAACAAACCACTCTCGACACATTCATCACCAAGAAACTCCCAACGATCCTTAAAGATGTCGAATACGATGAATTATACGGACATCAATTAGCGGCATCAGGAACGTATCATAACACACAAACAACCAAACTCATAATCACGAAGTATCTCCATGCCAATGACTTCGATTCCAATTTAGCGGAGCAGCAACTGCGTAAGTCCCTTGCATGGCGTAAGGAGTTCAATCCTTTGAAGGCTGCGTTTTTGGAGAAGCATGACCCGGAATTGGTTGAACTGGGGTATGTTACTAAAGTTGGGAAGGAGGTGTTTACTTGGAACATATACGGAATGATGCAAAAAAATGGGATATTGAAGGATAAATTTGATGAGTTTGTGAGGTATAGAATTGGGTTGATGGAGAGAGGGTTGCAGTTATTGGATGTTGGATTAGATGAGAAGGATGATAGGTTTTATTTGGGACAGATTCATGATTATGGTGGAATTTCTTTATTGAAGTATGATAAGGATACTAAGAGAGCAAGTAAGACAATTATTCAGATTTTCCAAGATTATTATCCTGAGTTGCTTTCTAGGAAGTTTTTCGTTAATGTTCCGAAATTGATGTCTTGGATATATGATTTAGTTAAAGGGTGGTTACCTAGTGAGACAACAAAGAAATTTAAGATGATTAATAATGGTGAGAAGTTGGCTGCGTTATTGGGTAATCCTGAAGATGTTCCTATTAAGCATGGTGGTAAGAATCCAAAATCATTAGATGAGTTGAATATCACTGATGTTAAGATGACTGAATATACTTCATTCTTGTTAGAAGAACAATTCACCAATGAATTGGATTGAGATGGAAAATAGAGCTAATCATTTAATAATAATAATATACACGATTCTCTAATTATAAAAAACTCTAAAATCCATCAATGACACCTGCTTTTTTCTCATTTACTAATCTCTCATTATTAATAACCCACCAATACTTAAACGTCCCTGTTGTATCGTTAAACTCATCATCATCCAGCTTGAACAAATTTTCTTTCCCACCCTCTGATGGTTCAACATCCCATGGTTTTGGTGTCAGTATATAATGGACATTCTTAACTTGCTCAAACTCCAACTCTTTATGAACACTAGTCATAGTCTTCAAATAATTATAAGCATAACTCAATCCAATCCATTTCTTATCAAAGACATCACTCAAAAGACTCTGATCTGCAAATTCATATGATTCTGCAGAATCATGATCTAACTTATTCAAAATAGCTTGATAATAAGCATTGTTAGGAATAACCAACTGTAACCCCCCATTACATATCTTCAACTTCGTTTCCTCTGGCTGTGGACCAAACTCCACGCCGTTACGTTGCTTCTCAGTAACATGAGTATGATAATCAGTGAAACCACAATTTTGAGGGATCCAATCTTTCGGATAATGTTCAAATGCCATGGGATTACAAACACAAGCATGAGATGCGGCAAAGACATTCTCCTTCAAATCCAAATCAAACAATTCATCCATATTTTTCAAAACAACCATATCACTATCCAACTGAACAATCTTATCAAATTGGGTTAAACTAAATGGTTGTAATTTAGACCAGCAATCATAAAATCTTGGATCTGCGGAATAATCTTTGGATTTTGTAGGTAGGAGATATTTGATATGAATCTTTGGGATCCCACGTGAATCTAATGCATGATGACCTTCTTGTGGGAATGTGTCTGTGTATAGAGCCACTAATCTGTATTTGGAATTGACTTTTTGAAGTGAGTGATTCAAAGTAAGGAGACCGGTCAAGTATTTTGTGTTGGTGATAAGCGTGGTCCAGACTCTTTTATCTGGGATTTGCGAATCGGTGGTCATTGAAGGAGAAGCTATGGTATTTGTATGAGTGCCAAGTAGGCTTGGTGGCGAGTCTGTGACGGCGTGCGAAGGAATTTCGTGCAACTATCCAGGATTTTATATATGATTAACAATAGATTGGCCATGCAGGGTTAGAAAAGGGACTTGCTGCCAAATCAGGGAATTTTACCGATTGGGCTGTTTCTGTTTCTCAAACTTGCAGCCTAACTTTTTCGAATTTCAGTGTTGAAAAGAAAGTATACTTTTCAAGAGATCCACAGATCCATGAATTGGTATTTCACGACAACGATTTGAAGTGAGGGTCGCCTTCGGAAAAGATGGATGTATTCCATCAGAATGCTATAGCCTATTCGGACTTATATTATAACTGGTTTCCAATGAGAGACGTTTGAACACGGAATGCAGCATGCTCCAAGCCCAGATTCCATAGTCCGTTATCAACATCCAGCCAAACTACAATCTGATGGTGCCCCGTCACTTTGTGTTTGTGGAAGCCGTTGAAACGTTGCCAAATAAACGAATACTTTAGATCAACTCGAGGCGCAGCCTCACTTAGCTTCTGATTCTCTTCGATCAGGTACTATTTTCAGAATCCCTTACGACGAAAACTAACTTGGATTCTTCTTTTCTTGCAAAGACTTATATTGGTGTAACTATAAACTCAGTTGATGGTTAACGCTACTGGCTAACCTCTCGTATATACTAAATCCTAGAACTTCACCAACACTGATACATAACCTGTATCATTTAGAAGTAATAAGTATAAATTGCACACGAATCATGTGCGCAATCTGATATAATGTAAATGGATACCATCTTGAAAATGAAAT
>PPMA02000068.1:0-33943 GCA_003707865.2 Komagataea pratensis
CTATTGAAGCAGAAGAAAGAACTGATGGATCTCGTCGTACTTACAAGTATGATATTGATATGACTAAATGTATTTACTGTGGTCTATGTCAAGAGTCGTGTCCTGTTGATGCTATTGTCGAAACTCCAAATGTTGAATACTCTACTGAAACTAGAGAAGAGCTGCTATACAACAAGGAGAAATTGTTGGCTAATGGTGACAAATGGGAACAAGAAATTCAATATTGTTTGGATTATGACGCTCCATACAGATAGATTGATGGATATCATCTATTGACTATTTATTACCTTATTTATTGCTGATACACTTATTTATTATTTATTTATTCCCTTATTTATTCATTATTTATTCATTATTTATTCATTATTTATTCATTATTTATTCATTATTTATTCATTATTTATTCATTATTTATTCATTATTTGTTCATGCAACTGTTGGAGTGTATGTTAAAGAATACACATCAATGACAATTATCATGTAAGAGAACAAGTTCAGCACTTATTATTTGTCTGCCATACCGGTATGGATGTCTGGACTCTGGGACCTGAACTTATCAGCAACTCTGGATGAACATGTATATATATATATATATGATACTGCGTGAGAAGTATCATCATCTCCATCATCAACACTTTAGGTTGGGTTCAGCACGCCGGGCTGACCAATCAGAACGCAGTATTTACCAACCGGGCAGACACAAACCACCATAGACATGAAACTTTCTCTCTACTCCAATTGCACTCTCCTCTTCTTTCCTAGGAAATTTTTCTTCCGCCCAACCCAGTTCCACTGAACTTACCTACAGATAAAGATAAAAAAGCTCACGGATGCTTTAACCCAATCCGGAAATAACTACCAAAACAGTCAAAAGAAGCAACACAGACCCTCCAAATTCCCTGGATTTAGGAGTGGCCATGAACACTTTGATCTGAGTAATGAGTATATAAGAGACTTCAATTCCTAATTGGCTTTCCCCATTTTCATACACACATCATCAATTCGATCCATACTATCAATCACAATGCCATTATTATACAAACCATCTGCTGAAGGTTACGAAGTCAAACAAGCCCAAATCCCATCCCCAGGTAACAACTCCTTCTTGGGTGATATCTTCACCACCCCAGATGTCCCAGTCGAACAAAGAATCTCCTCTGGTTTCTATACTCAATACGTTGGTGAACCATTAGTCTACACTTACACCTATGATGAAGCCAAAGTCTGTCTATTCGTCTCTGAAGGTGCTGAATTCTATGTCTCTGATGGTACCACCAAAGTCCAAGTCAAACCACATGATGTTTTGCATTTCACCAAGGGTACCACCATCACTTTCGAAGTTAAAGGTCCAGAAGGTTCATACGCCAAAAACTTCTTCACTGGTTTGAGAGATAAGGATGGTGCTTAGGCGATTGATTCGTTGATTTCTGTGCATTCAAATACAAAAAAAAAGCCGGTTTCTTCTTTGACGCATTGTAGCATTGTGGCTTATACTCTATTATTCCTGGTCAACTGACTGTCTATTCTGTGTTCAATTTCTAGTTGTTCGATTGATTTGTAGATGGTTCTTGATTTCAGTTTTCCGAAAAGGGTAATTTCTCAGATTTGAGAGACAATGGAAAATATGGAGTAATTGAGAAAGACTTTTAATATACATATATATAAAGCTCCCTGTTTGGTCATATTGTTAGAGAGGGTTGGTCTGTCTGATCTCGATGTAGGACATTAGGAGTTGGGCTAACAACCTGCTTTAGTATGAAAACTCAACTATTACAGAGAGTCAATAATTTTTCATCACATCCAGTATCAACATCTAGGGGCCTTTGTCGTCCAATGGGAGAGTGCTGGTCTCTTTTTCATGAAACCAAATCACTTGTCGCCCAAATATAATCTAAGGCGATACGAAAATATAATACTTACAAGTAACTTCCCGCGTGTGACATGTCGGCCTTCGGAGCAGTCATCTTTTCCACATAGAACAGTCTACAGATCAATGCTCATTGCTCTGAACTCTCTGTCTAAGCTTCCGCCTACGCTTCCGATTCGCTGTGCAATGTTTTACCCTTTCCGGCTAAAGTATGCGGACCCAGCACAGGGAAGCCATACACAATCAACTTTTCAACTTCCACCCAACTTCCAACAAAGATTTCATGGAGGTATTTAAAGACCACATGTTCCACAATTCCAAACCAAAATGTACAGACTCTTCGTCAATCAATCAATCCAATAATCACAATGGCCCCAATCGTTCTATTGCCAAAAGCTGAGGCCTACGACGTCCTTCCACCAAAAATCTCTCCGAACTCATACTTAGGTGACATCCACTCATCAGCCACTGAAAACCCATTGACTGCCGGTTTCTTCAAAGTTGTTCCAGGTGAGCCATTAGTTTACAAATATCCATACGATGAGTACAAAATCATTCAAGAAGTCAAAGGTGATTTCATCCTTTCTGATGACGAAGGTACTGTTACCCATCCAAAAGTTGGTGATGTTATTTTCTTACCAAAAGGTGTCACTATTACCTTCAAAGTCGAAGGTGATGAAGATGCTTACGCCTGGGTCTTCTACGTTGGTCAAAAGGCTTTGAACGAGTTATAAGTTTGTTAACCGTGGAGCTGGTTTCTCTTAGGTAGTCAACAGAATATTCTTGTTAGTTAATGGATCTGTAGTTTATGTCTCTCTTGTCATCGATCGGTGATACATAACCAAGTACTGAACGATTGATTTGTTTCACCGATGCCCTACAGTTCGAAAATGTATCAAGTTCCCCACAGTCAAATGTGTCATATGCACGTCATGCTATTCTATCTATGTAATTATAATACAATTTAAACAAGACCACTCAACGTCAACTTCTCCAAGAATGGTGCCAAATCTTCCTTTCTGATCTCAATCATTGAACTTTCAAAACTATCAATTCTAACTTTTGCATTAGAACTATTTGCAACTTCTTGAAATGCTATACTGAAAGTATTCAATAAAGTCTTGTCTTGATTCAGTTCCAATGACCTCTTACCTCTCGGATAACGTGGTGCTAAACCAAGAACTAAGAATGTGTCTGTTCTTTCATCCAATGCAGCAAGAACTAAAGGTAGAAGCGTATTATCATATTCTGCACAACTCTCAAGGATCCAATTCCCTAGTCTTGTTAAAATCAATGGGTTCTTGAAGACATTAATATCTGGTCCATCAGTCAACACAACCAATCTATAAACCTTCAAATTCTTGATACTCCTCTTTTCAAAAACAGCCATCCCAGCATTGAATATGATCTTTTGAAACTGTTTAGCGTATTCAATACCTTTATTTATCAAATCCATATTATTATCTAATGCATCCCAACTTGACCAGAAATTATTAATCCAAACTTTCTCTCTCTTGGAAATCAACTCATTAATATCCTCACCTTCGGAAACTTCAGTAACTGTATTATCATGCTCCAATAATGCTAGGATTGATTCAACGCATTCGCTGGCACTCAATGATCCTCTAAACCCAAAAGTCCTTATGAATCCCTCTCTCGTTAAGTCATTCAATCCATAATATCCTAACGTTCTCTTAAACGTACTATTTAGATTTTTCTTGATAGTGCTGTCCATGTATAACCAGCTCTGTTTGGAATCCTGTAATGAAATACCCATTCTCGCAAACATCTTGTGTAATGATTTACGTCCTTCTTCCTTCCATATGTTTAGTTTTGAATTCACATAATTTGAGTAAAAGAAACTATCATATAGAGTCCAATGCCGTAGAAGGAACAAATAATAGTCAATATCAATGGAAAGGATGGATGAATCGGCATTCTTGGTGTTACCAGTAGGTGTTGGATTCAATCTTGCAACTTCTGATTTCAATGCTTCAAATGCAACTCCATAAACTTCAGGGTATTGATCATCTAATGAAATGGTACCTATTATGGTAAGCCATAGGTTTTCAATGTTGGTTTCACCGATTTCTGATAATAATGAATAGATTTGTAATGACACTGAAATGGTAATAGTGGTACCTGTAGAATAATACTCTTCCAAAACTTTCTCATTATTTGTGATTTGACGTTTTCTGGATTTCTGTTGTATCTTCAGCCTTCTCTTCCTTATCTGTGAACTTGATAGCTCCTCTTCCTCATCAGAATCTTCAAGACCTTCAATGACATCATCATCTTCATCGTCTTCATCATCATCAGTCTCTTCTTCCTCCTCCTCATCTTCATTAACTTCATTATCATTCTGTAAACTCATTAAAATTTCATATGATTCTTTTTCAATCTTTAATTCTCTTTCTATGTAACCATCATCAAGACAAGTAACAATATGACTTCCGAATAAATTATCTAGATTCCATGGTTTATGGCCATCAATAACATAGATTTTCCTGCTCATAACAACCTCATCTCCATTACTGACTCCATCAACATTCTGTTCAGTAACAAACTCATTGGAATCAATATCAAAGAAACTCTCCAAATCAACCATCGCTCCAGATCCCAACAATATTATATTCGATATATCAGAATCCAACTTCAAATAATGCTCTTTCAAATCACTATACCCCACAACAGGGATCAGCTGGTATTGTATAAGCTCCTTCTTCAACACAGAGCACAAGATCTTGGATCCACATAATGCATCAACGTTCAAACAAGCGACAAATATAATCAACTTACAAGTAGAATGACTTAACGATGTCCTCTTGATATCGTCAAACACCTTTTGGAAATTCCCCCTGGTTATGTACATGTCAAATCACCGTCACCTTCTTCAATGTATCCGAGAATTAGTCACCAATTTCGTTATCCAGTATATTGTTTAAATAGTTAGTGTTTTGTTGTTTGATTTTACGCGTCGTTAAAAAAATCGCGTCTGAAATCATTCGGAATTCAACGTTTTCATGTGATTTTCACTTGAGCTTTACTAGTTCCGGTTCACTATTGACGTGTCAAATTTGGCTCATTTCGCTGAACTAAAACCACTGTTGAATCTTCCAGGAAACAGAGAGAAAAATGATGTACAAATCGGTGACCATATTGCTTCTAACCGCTGCCTCACAGGCCAGCATGTTTGACTTTTTTGGTGGACATCAGCAGCAGCAGAGACAGGCACCAGCCAAACCGTACGAAGATGAGATATTAAACAGTAAGTCATCCACAATTATTGACAGAGAACTACTACTAACGTTTACTCTCAGACGACTGCAAAGGATACCTATGTCCAGAAACCAAAGAATGTGTGAAACAGAAACTCGATTGTGCTTGTCCATTTCCAAAATCTCAGTTGAAATGTGTGTTACCAGACAGAAAGAACTATGTCTGTATATCGAAACCGGCAACGTTAGATGAAAATTTGATCCAGATATACGATGATCCAGTAAAGGGACCAAAGGCAGCTGTTGAAGGTCAGAGAGATTGTGGTTGGGTGAATAAGGCGTACAATGGATTGGTTTAATGATTATAGATATGACAAAAGCTACGTAATGAATTAATTTGATTTAAGTATGATATGTATTTCGTAATGTTCAATCACGATTCTTGTTGGCGACCCAACGACTATATATGATTTCATTAATGTTGTAAGACTTGAATAGTTCCGGTAAGTTATCAAGCTTAGAGTCGAACTCTTCCTGGCTTGGAACATCAACGAACACAATAACCAATCTCTTACGAACTCCACCAACAACTCTGCTAATTCCTGATAACCAATCAAAATTCTTGCTAATTGCACGGTTTTTGTCTTCATCTTTGTGGTTTGGTAAGATAATAATAGCAAACTCAGCATGATGGAATGGAGGACCTCTTTTGTATAGCAAGTAATCAGAACCAAATTTTATACCTGATCTAACACACCAACCTAATGATCTATAATAGTGATAAGTAACATAATTCAAGATAAAAGGATCATCGGCCCTCAATGTAGATAAGTGTTTAAAAAGGTCCACTGTGGACATCCTTTTACCTTCGTGATACACATCAACAGCATTTAAAGCAAACTTCAAAAGGAATGTCTCTTGTGGTTGCAACTGGAGCTTCTCAATGTTGATCAACTCACCGTTCGATATAAGAGCATCATCTTCATCACGAATATGAGTCTCCCTCTCCAATTTAATAGTGATGTCTTTATCTCTCAAATTCTTCAATGACAACCTCTCTTCAATGAATGGATCAACAATCCCTTTCTTCTTCAATTCCGCTTGCTTAGCTTCCAACTTAGAACGTTCCTTCTTGAACTTCTTACGTTCATCTCTTCTGATAGCAGTGATTTCCTCCACCGTCAAGTTCTTAAACTCACCAATCCCCAATCTCTTCTGAGTTCTATCCATCCAGGATGCTTCAGATCTACTGAAAACACCTTTACCAAAAAATCCTTCTGCCCATAACGTCCTGATATGTATTTCATCTTCAACGAAGAACAATCCATCAGTTAATTGAACAGTGGTTTTATGTATAGTACAAGTGGATGATATGTAGGTGTATAAGAAACGCATCCATGAGATCGGATTATATGGTACCAGAGGAGGCAATTCAACTGGGCCAACAGGCAATGAGTATTTATAACGTGTATTCAATGGAAGTTTCTTAGACATTTTATATTTCTGTTATCTATCTAGTAACAGTTAGTATAAACATTCACTTTGGATGTTCAAACATGGTCGCTTCTTATCAAATGAAAATCAATTTGTACTATTTGTATCAGATACCGTTGTAGTCTTGAGAAATCATGCCCACACTGACTTGCGTCTTCGAGCAAGAACAATTGTCATCACCAAAAGAACAAACCGATAACTTCATTGATAAAAAGCAGACCATCTTCAACTAAACAAAACTCACTTTTTGTAATTCAATCAGCCGGCTATCTATGGCCGAATATAAATTGTCAGTGACTAGGAAACACACATTGAAAACAACTTCTGTTAACAATATTCAAGTAAAATTATGATAACCTTTTTCTTGTTATTGGTGTGTGTTCAAGTTTGAAAACTGAAAATTTTTCGAATTTGAAGTAAAAGTGCTTTATTTTGATTTTCTGGTTGGCGCAACATCATACTATTTTACGTAGGGCTCTAAAGAGTGTGACATAAATATGCACTAAAACATTAATTTTTGAAGCAAAAGACTCGAAAGGATACTGTAAGACAATTTAATGTCCTCTTTTAATGTCTCAAAAGTCCTCTATCTCTAAATTCAACCTCCAATACTGTCAAAATGTCTCTGCGACGGTATTAGCTCGTTGCCGTCGGTATCGAATTTTTCAAAATGCCAGTATCTACTTTAGTAATTTTTAGTTGAATTAAAAATAGTGTCAAACACCTCATAAGGCATCGCTAAAAAGTAGTAAAATAGATGTAGCTTATTCTTATGGGCCCAATTCTACTTAGTTTCAAGTTGTTGTAGCATGTTTGGCAGAGTAAGGTTGATTTAAACAGGCACCAAAACTGATTAGATAACCAGAAATTGTTGCCCCTACCGAATCACTAATATATGAACCTAGATCGTGCCACTTAATACTAGAATGAAGGTATAAATCTGTAAGAAACTACTCCAAAATATAGATGATCCAACAGGTAACCATACAATGTAATGCTCATAACTCATTAGATTAGTCTATTCTTTATATACATCAATGCAGAAGCAACCACAACCTGAGGGGCACTCATTTGATAATCTGAACCAGTCGCTCGCACAGGCAGCATGTAGGACATGTTCACAAGTATAACAACTAAACAATCTTCTGTTGACCTTTAAACCACAGTAACTGCAGTCCTTGTCCGCATTTTCATGCCATGTCATTCTGCTTTGATGAGGATCATTTCTTAAACAAACGTTTTCAGAATTGAATTTCAAGATCTCAGCTCTTCTCAAGATCTGACCCCAATTGTAAAGTATGTTGGCATACTCATCTCTGTATTTGTTGAACCTCTCATCGTCTGCACCATCCAGGAGTGAGATACCAAATTTCTCTTCACTGTAACCTAGTTCAACTTCATTCATCATCTCAGCCTTAACAGTGACTTGCTTATCTATTTTCTCAGCAGTCACAACACTTGAGCTTCTTGAAAACGGTAACCTGTAATTGGAATCCGAATAGTTTGAATGTGCATGAGAGCTTATCGATGGTGCCGTTTCTTTGATGAATGATTGCGTGATAGCTTTTGTAACCGTTTCAACCTGTTTTGGTGCCTGAATGATACAACTCATCATAGCTAGCATCTGAACATTTCCCAACTTCTCATAGTAATCCATCAGTTCCTTGATTAGCCAAAGTCTACCAAATGGATGAGTTCCCCAATAGAAATTATCATTGAAGATAGTTGATAGTATTTTCCATGAATTAGCAAGCTCATCATATTTGTATTTGGCACAAATCTCAGCATTGTGTAAAGCAAGATTCTTTGAACTGTCACCGATGACCTTATATTCTTCTGCTAATTCCATCTTTGAAGGGATCAAATGATTCATGTCAAAGATTGCAACAATGTTTTTGTTCACTGGTGCTTGTTGGTTTCCAGTATTGGCCGATCTCTCAGTAGATAATGCCTTCTTTGCACCTTTGGAAAAATTCTGGATTCTGAACACACCTGGGATCTTGCTGCTTGTGACATCATTCTTCAAAATATCATTCCAATCATCACTCAAACTATCGTCACTGGTATTATCATAATCAAAGAATACTTGGTTACTGAATCCCCTCTCATCAAACTTGATAACTTTCTGCTCCTTCTCTTGATTTTTTGGAATGAAGAAACAAACCAATTGACCAGTCTTAGTCCACGATGCACCACAACCTTTTGGAATCGGAGTACTATCAAACGTTGGTGCAGTTGATGGAATCTCTGAAGTAATCAAAGGTATCAACTCATCGTATTCGTCATCATCATCTTCGTAATCTTCAGCTTCTTCATCCGATGAAATGGATGATGGTAGTGAGTTCATATCATCAAAGGGGATGCTATCAAATTCATCTTTTTCATCATCTGAGTCCTGCTCAAGATTTTTAAGATCAACTTTCTCACCCATGAAAAACCGTAACGATGATTCTAATGAAAATTTATGATATTTGGCGTATGTTTTTGAGATTTCATTCAAACTGGATATTATCTCTTGCCTCTTTTCGGATGGTAAATTGCTATTCTCTTCAATTCTGAAAGTTGGTGGACTTGATGGATATTCCTTGGGTATTTTGATTTCAACTCTCAAAAAGATCAATTCATCTGCTTCTGGACCCCATGGGCCATTCAATGATAGAACTAGAGTACCAGTCGAAACGGAGATCTTTTCAAACTTGACTTTTGGAAACTTATGACCAATGATCGTCACTTCTTCACCTAAATTATCAGGAGTATTATCAGTTAGATTATTTGGGTTTTGATCTATTGTAGGAATGAAGGCAGAACGACCAATTCTGACACCTGAAATCCAGTTCAAGTGATCAGCAGTGTTAACAGGGCTTTCACCTTTACTTGACACAAAAGTATCCTTAGTCTTCTTCATCACCAGTTGATTCGAGGCAGAGACTTCAGGTTCCTCTCTATATGTCTTGTAATCATAAGTTGGTAAGTCTCTAAGAACGTTTCTTTCAAAATCTAACTTTTTATAAACTTCATCATCTAAAGACCATAATCTCAAATCACAGTCCTTAGACCACGTCACCAACTGGAATTCTCTATCATCAACACCAGAATTAGTATGTCTTTCTCTCCAAAGGAAATCCGTAACTCTATCTGAGTGTCCTTTGAAAACTTTAGAATGTTGTAATGTAGTAGTTCCCGTCAGATTCTTTTGATTAACAAGATAAATGGCATTGGACCCCCCTCTTAATGGCATAATAGCACAGCCATGACCAAATGGTAAATGTCTTGCTCTCCAAACAGGGAAATCAGTGTTCACCACAGATGTTGGAGTTTCAGTAGATTCGGAAAGATTCCAAAACTTAACAGATCTATCATTTGATGAAGATATGATTTCATTTTCTTTGGTTCGACTAAAATCCACACCATTGATCTTTCTACTATGTGCATTGATTCTATGCAGTGGTTTAGCATTGTTTCTCAAATCCCAAACGTAGAAATAATTATCATGGGAAGATGCCAGTATGTTTGGATTCTGAAAATTCCATTTAACTTGAGATGCACCAGCTCTCCAATCAGCAACTGAATAGACCGGTCTCTTCGGCGTTCTCATATCCCACGCTAGGATCGAAGTGTCAATTGAGCAAGTAGCCAACATTTCTGGATTATCTGGATGGAAATTGATATCTGTGATAGCTCTCGAATGTTCATGTAAGACATGCTCTATAGCCTTATCACCAGTTCTTGCCAAATTCCATAACATAGCTTTCTGATTCGACGTCGATATCACCCATGCTGGTTTTGATGGATGTGGAGACCATTGGACATCAGCGACTTCCCACGAAGTCAAGTGCTGGATCCATCTTGGGGGCGAGAATGGATCATCTAGATCAACAACATAAAGACCTCGATGGCCTGCCAAAACAACATCTCTTCCGGAAGGATTGATGGAAACGGCACCGACACCACCATCGACTCGAAGTGAGAGCGAGTTCCCGAAAGTGTTGGACTCGTAGGGCGAAGTGATGGCCATTGAGTTAGTGGATTATGTGGGTTACAGGTCGATGAAGGTATTGTTTGGAGAAGGATTTGATATGACGTTTTGATGTTTTTCTTCGGAGAAAAGAGAAAATCTGGAACTGAAAAGTTCATGTGCGAATCAAATTAGATGTTGCAACTAGAACATCATGAAGGTTCATAATGTGAAAATGAATGATATACCATAATACCTCCATGATCAATCTTATGACGAAGTTCCAGATTCGAAAATTGATTCAACACTCGAAAATTGAGTAAATGTCAATATCATCAAGAAAATTCCAACTACGACATATATCTAGGCCAATTGAAGCTCAAACAAAATAAGAGCTGTACCAGGAACTAGAGGAAAGTTCAACTATCATTTTAGTTTTACTAATACTGGAATAATGCATCAATTGAGTTCAAATTATTTAAAATTCGAGTGTTCAGCTATGGATATGGGAATAACCGATGTTCACCGCTAACGACTGCTCGTGTAGCTCAGTGGTTAGAGCTTCGTGCTTATAGCGGAAAATACCCGTTGTGCCTCATCGCACAGTTGTGTTTAAGTAACGCGACCGTCGTGGGTTCGAACCCCACCTCGAGCATTTTTTTTTGATTTTGAGAATCTCATCTGCCTTGTCTAAGAACCGCCATATTTTTTTTGTTCGAGTCTACGTTTCTGTTGTCTTGGTCTATAACATGTACTATCTGGCCTATAAAACAGCACCAAATCCAAATGTCAACTTGATGGATCTGACATAGTAACCTTCAAAGTTACCTTGGACAACATCTTCTTCACCAATAGGAATACCTTTAAATAAAACATCCAGTTTAGTTTCTGAATCACCTTGATAGAAATCGATAGTCAAAGCAGCAAAATGACCAGCTTTCCAACTCTTCAATCTCCAATTTTGCACGATTTGTTCATTTGGTTTCAAGGATTTGATTGAACCTTCGATATTACCTCCAAATAATTTGAATTCTGAACCTTTTTTGAGGATATCACCAGTGAAGTCTGGGTTGGATCTTGTCCAGGCACCAATTCGATTCTTTTCTAGAAGTGCGATGTATAGTTGTTCTGCAGTAGTGTTGAATGTTGGTTCGAAATGAAGGGTCGATGTATTATATTTTGGAACTGATGAGGAGGAAGTGCTTGGTGTTGAGGTGGTTGTTGCTGATGCTGGTTTGGTTGAAGAGGATCCAGATATTGCGGATTTCTTTGGTTCTTCAGATGCAGCAGCTAATGAGGATTGGTTAGCTTTTGTGAGTTGTGAATTGACTAAATCAGAAGGTAATTGAATATCAGAACCATGTGTAATTAACAAATCTTTACCAAATTGACAAAAGACTTTTCTCAATTCAGGAACTAGCTTCTGTCTAACAACCTCCTTGATCTTAGTATTCTCATTGTTTTCACCGAACACAGAAATCTCAAATTGGTATTCATCTTCCTCAGTATCATATGCAAGTTCTGGAGTGGTGATACTACCAGAAACCTCCAAATCACCCAATTTACCGGCGTATCCTAAAACAACCTTCACATCAAACAAACTAATGACTTTCCCTTTTCTTTGAGAGACCACAACGTCACCTTCCACGGAAGTAACATTGTTGATTTCTGCTGATTGATTACCGGATTCGACCTTCAAGCCAATGAGTTTTTCTTTGAGGTATTGACGAGTCCAGCCAATGCAGTTCTTGTCGACCCAGTGCCAGTTGTTTGGATTGTTGACGACCATTTGTGTTTCTGTAGTGCTCTAGTTTGCGATAATAGGCAGAAGTGAGAAGTGTGGATTTTTTGTTCAGTTTGAAGTAGAATTATTTGTCAAAGATCAACATCGCTTTTCCAGAAAAATCGATTCGCGAACACAGAAAGAGGAACATACAGAGTTGACTCAATCCATGATGACATCTAGAGGTTAGCACTACGTCAAAGTTAAGCACAAGGCAAGTTTGTATAGTTATATAAATAAATAGTATTAATAAGATTAAGAAGAATTGAAAACCGATATAAAACTCCAATAGAAAAAAAAATCCACCCAAAACATTACCCTAACGCTATTATTATGGATTCATAAAATGATCATTAATGTCAATATTTAGACCAGGAGCCAGATTAGTAGTTGTCATGGAAGGTAATCCACCTCCAAGGAAATCCAACATCATATGCATACCACCACCCCCACTATAATCATCAACATCAGCTGGTAGGACTTTTGAAACACCTTCAAGAAACCAAACTCTATCTTTCATTTCAGTAGTGAAGCCTCTTAATAATGAATAATAGCTTCTCATTATTCTCATTGCTGATAAATCACCAGACATTAACAGGGCAAGGAATGTCCTGTCTAACAATGCAGGGAATGCAAAGATTCTTAAGATGAAATCTGATTTATCTTTTTCATGATGTAGCTTGTCCAAATAGGCTAATGTTATCAAATATGGAGAATCGATTTCAACTGGGTATAAATCAGCAATTGATTCATCAAAACAAACCAACTCTGAAATAGATCCATTCTTATCATTTATGATATCACCTAAATCACCAAGGTCAACAGAAATAAACTTATAGAATCTTGATGTTGGTGGCAATGGCCAGACAGCAGTCAAAATAGTAGCCGCACCTTTAACATGAAAGACCCATGCTGAAGCAGGCAATGAAGTTGGTGATGATGATGAAGGCAATGAGGCATTGGCCAATGAATCCATAATCAGGATCAATGCAGAAGCAACTAACGCATCTGTATTCTCTGGTGATATCTCCAGCACTGCTTCTCTTAATAATCTTAAAGCTTCACCTCTATGGAAAGTTAAACTTTCTTCCAAAGATTTAGTAGTTCTCGATAAATGAGTAGCTGAGAAAGCCAAAATAGAATGCATCAAGAATGGATACTTGAATGCGAGGTGAGGAATATCATCCATCCAGATTTTCGTCTCTGAAATACCAGCAGTTGTGATCGTTGGTGCAACAACAGTAGTGTAATGATACATCAATCTCAAATCAGCTAAATTCAATGCCTTTGGAGCAGCATATGGTGATGTAGTATTCTTGATATTTGCACTGAATTGACCATTCTGGGTATGATTACTATTATGTCCAGTAAACACATTTTTGTTATTTTCATTATCATTCAATTGCTGATGAGTAGACAATGGAGATGTAGCAGAACCAGGTGACATTGAAGGTTGTGGTGATATTGTTGGATTATTACTCAATGAACTCATATTGACTGATAAGTTATTACTTGGATCTCTGGAAATCATAGGACTGTTATTGGAGTTCCCTGTATCTCCTAACCATTGAGATCTCAACTGAGCAAGGTTGGCAGGATTCATGTTGGATAACTGTTGCACTATGCTCATGGGTATTGAAGAAGGTAATGGCTTGAGTGTGAATGACGGAATGTCCATGTTTGGTGGAATGAGGTTTTCTAATTTGATACTTGGGTTATTGAAATTTGTGGATGTAGACATGAAAGCATTGGCATCATCGTTGGTAGTGTTGGTACGTCCATTAATGTTGTTATTGTCGTTGCTACTGCTCTCAATCTCTTGAAGTAGTGATTTCGGTGTATTGCTTGAAGAAATAGGGGTATTATCTTCACCATGAGCATCAGAGTTAGCAGACGACAGTTTGCGTTTCTTTGAAGCAGTTTTCTTCACAACAGGCACAGATAGTGAATAAGTACATTCAATGTTCAAATTATGACATTTCTTGCACACTGGCTTACCTTCATCACACTTGACTCTTCTTCTCTTACAAGAATCACAACCAAGTTTGGACTTCTTGTGGAATTTTCTCTTACCAGTAGACGTAGCACTCACAGTCTTGCCATCTTTCTCAAGCAATGTGACTTTGCTGGTTGAACGCTTTCTCTCTATTCCAGAAGTAGTGGAGGATGCAGGTGAGGACGAGTCTCTGTCCAAGAGCTCGTTTGGAATGGATTGGTGGTGATGAGCAATTGACTTGTCATACGACTCGAGGAAGGGAGCGATGTTGCTCTCGTTGAACGACATGGCTGCTGCTGATTGCTTTTCTCTTCGTATGGTTCGTGGTCTGTGGGAACCCAGTAGTAGATATAACAATGGTGTGCTGACTGCGCGTACGGTTTTGGCGTGTCAGATGGTGTGCAGATGATGGAAAAAAATGGTGCCAGTCCAGTTGAATCGACTTTTGGCTAAAGGGGGATCCGTTGATGGATTGCGCAGTGGACAGGCGAGCGAGAGGCGGGGGCTGTGACGAGCAGGTCAGTCGCTGGGGACAATGAACAGGAGCAGCTTATTGTTTGCTCGTTTGAAGAACCCTTGAACAGATCCTGCTTTGTTTTTGTAAACGAGACACTTTCGTTTAGCTCCTCCAAACGAAATGAAAAATTTCTGTAAACGAGGCAGACACTAGCCGATCAGTCACGTGCCCGAAACAATGTGGTCCTAACCGGATTTGGCACAACAATAAATTCCAAACTCTTTGCTTTATTTTCTAGGCGTATAGAAGCTCTTGGATCCATTTTTCCACTTATCCTTCTTTTCATCTTGAAGAGTCACAAATTACTATGTGTCAAACGGTCCATAACAGAGTAAGTACGCACTAACACAACTTTAGTTAACTCAACCTTTTCGAAGCATCGATGCACAAGCAAAAAAAAGGCTCACTTTAACATACTTCCACCGCTCGAAATCAGATTTATCCACACCAGCTCTTACTAAATACTTATATTACCATATCATGTTCTCTGCTGTCATCAAGTGTCTTATTTTTTTTTTTTTTTTTTTCAATCTAAGGACATATATTGGTGTAACTATAAACTCAGCAGGTTAAAGCCATTCTGTCTCGTGACTTATCCTATATATACCAAATCTGATAG
The DNA here is from genome assembly GCA_003707865.2 of Komagataea pratensis. Classification (NCBI taxonomy): domain Eukaryota; kingdom Fungi; phylum Ascomycota; class Saccharomycetes; order Phaffomycetales; family Wickerhamomycetaceae; genus Komagataea; species Komagataea pratensis. Next base: position 15,450 of record PPMA02000068.1, read on the forward strand.
AACGTCACCAATTTTGGTACGGTGCCTGTACCAATAGGAAGCTTCTGGCGGGGTTCGAACTGTGGAGCTTATGAAAGCAGTCAAATCAAGCTTTATAAATATGGTCACGTGATTAAGGCTCCACAGTGTATTAGTTTAACCGTAATGTGCCCTTAACAAAGCGCCAGTGGTTTAGCGGTAAAATTCAAAGTTGCCATCTTTGAGCCCCCGGTTCGACTCCGGGCTGGCGCAGTCCTTTCTTTTTTGCAGATTTTGCAGATTTTTAATTGACCAACGTAATATTAATTATCGCTATTTAGCTGTTTGATAATAATAGTAACAGCTACCTACGTTTGGTTATTCCAAAATAAACCAGTCTATTTATGGTCCCCTTCCTTACTATACAATTTCTAATGATCATGACCATGACCATCATCTTTTGGTTCTTCTGGATCAACTGTAATCATTGTATCAATTCTTAAAATTGCAACACATGCTTCTAAGGCAGATTTCAACGATTTGATTTTACTGATTGTCGGTTCTAAGACACCAGTAACTGTTTCTTCAACAATCTTACCCTTGATCAAGTCCAAACCATAGTTTTTGTAGTTCTTTCTCTTGGTATCTGTTGGTAATGCAGATTGACTTGCACTGTGATAAGCTCTCAATTTAGCAATTAATTCTGATGAATCTTTAGCGGCATTTGAAGCTAAAGTTTTTGGAATAACCAATAAAGCATTTGAGAATTCAGCAATGGCTAACTGTTCTCTTGATCCAACAGTTGTTGCAAAGTTTTCCAAATAGATGTTCAATGCAGTTTCAACAGCACCACCACCTGGGACAACATTACCACTTTCTAAAGTTCTCTTAATGACGGATAAGGTATCATGTAATGATCTTTCCATTTCATCTAAAGTGTAGCCATTTGGACCTCTTAATATAATTGATGAAGACGAATGAGCCTTGGTACCTTTAATTAAAATACATTCATCATCTGAGATTCTTTCTTGAACAACTTCTTCAGCGTAACCCAAATAGCTGGTTTCAAAAGTTTCATCACCTTCCAAGTTAGATAAACTACTAATGAACGAAGCACCGGTAGCTCTTGCAATTCTTCTTAAATCTTCCTTTTTACAACGTCTAACAGCCATAACACCAGCTTCAACAAATTCTTTCAAACATAAATCATCAATACCTTTAGTTGTTAAGACAACGTTGGCACCCGCAGCTATTATCTTTCTGATTCTTTCTAAAACAATACCATATTCTCTCTTTCTGATTTCTTCTAATTGCTCTGGATCATCAATATTTATTTGAACACCCATGGCCATTCTTGCCTTTTGTAGATTTATATCCAAGACTGCAATCTTAGCATTTGAAACTTTCTTTAACATGGCTTGGGATGCAACGGTACAGTTTAATGCATAACCCTTGACCAATTGTGATTCGGTTGATGATTTACCATGAGCTTTTAAGATATTGACTGCTTTGACTGGGTATTTAGTTTCACCTTTACCGTTAGTGGTTTGAACAGCTAACATAGCATCAACTGCTAATTGTGAAAAGAAGTCTGAGTGAGAACCGATGATCTTGGATGACATTGAAGTCTTAGCGATGTTGATAATGGTTTCTTTACCCAAGTTTTCAACAGGTTGGGACAAAACTTCATTGATGTATCTAATAGCTTCTCTTAATGCAACTCTGTAACCAGTGATAATAGTGGTTGGGTGTATTTTATTCTTGACTAAATCATTGGCTCTTTTCAATAATTCTGAAGCAATGATAACGACTGAGGTAGTACCATCACCAACTTCTCTATCTTGTTGTTGAGCAAGATCAACTAAAATCTTACCCGCTGGGTGCTGGACGTCTAACAAACTCAAGATAGTAGCACCATCATTAGTAACAACAACATCACCAATGTCATCGACTAACATCTTATCCAAGCCAACGGGACCTAATGAAGACTTGACAACATTGGCCACTGCTGATGCAGCTAGAACATTCTGGTTACGAATATCTTCACCAGATAGCTTTTCACCACCAAGAACTGTAATTGATCTAGTTAGTAAATGTGTAAATTGAGTAGCAAAAAGGGGAATTCATAACATACACAAAGTTTCTGAACGCGCACCTTGGTAAACTTGGGCCATTTTGTATAAAGTGGATTGAGTTTGCCTTCAGATGGAGTATTTGCGAAGTCGCCATTTGTATTTTTTTGTTTTCGTAAAGTCGAAGAAAAAATAATCGCGATTGGGAATTTATTAGTGATGATATTTACGCAAGAGAAGGACGCGACTATAAACAAACGGTATGAAGTTTACGCGAGGTAATGATAGCTATGTGTAAATACATGAAACAATGGGTCTTATTGTTTCTTTTTACAGGTAACCAGATCAATGAGTGACATACTGACAGCAGGAGACTAACCGAAGCAGTGTACTTATACATTTCCAACTTAAAATTGAATTGTATTTAATTAATAGGACACAAGATTATAAAAACTTAACAACAATTATATGGTCTTTGAGAACTTGAAACAGAAGAAGTAAAAGTAGAGAAAAAAGAGTACAGCATCATTTCAACATTCTAAACAAAGCACACAGGTCATCTAAAGGATAATGCATTTCTTCTTTCTCTTACTTTGCACAGCTTCTGGTTCTAAGGCAGCGACAATGGCCTCATCAAACACATTCTTCAACCCCCTTTGAGTTAAGGCTGAACATTCAACGTATTTCACAGCACCTAATTGTCTAGCTAGTTTCTCACCTTCTTCTGGTCTGATTGGAGCAGTGCCTTGTCTTTTCAATCTTTCAATTATAATTTGGTCATCTCTTAAATCAACTTGGGTACCAACGATAATGGCCGGAACACCTGGGGCATGGTGATGGATTTCTGGAAACCATTTCTCTCTAACGTTTTCAAAAGAAGCTGGGGATGTGATGGAGAAACAGACCAAGAAAACATCAGTGGATGGATAACTTAATGGACGTAATCTATCGTAATCTTCTTGACCAGCGGTATCGAAAAGACCGAATGTGTATGGCTCGTCACCGATCATGACAGTGACAGCATAGTTATCGAAGACTGTTGGAACATAGTCGGCAGGGAACTTGTTGGTGGTGTATGATATAAGAAGACATGTCTGATAAAGAATAGTTAGTAATCGTGTAAACAAGTTTCATGCTGTTATGACAACAATGGAAGTACTCACTTTACCAACAGCACCGTCACCGACGACGACACACTTAATTGTTTGCATATTGTGGGTGTTTTTGAAAAAGAGTCTATGTGAATGTAGGTTTATCTAACAGTGAAAGTGACCAGTGTTCTCAGGGAAGGGAATGAAGCTCAGATAAGGTCCAGTGAGCAGTTTCGGAGATATTTCGGCGTACTTTTGGGCGTCCGTCCTAAATTAGCAAAATTCCGGCAAATGACAAGTGTCGTGTGTATATCTGTTTCTATGACAGTTTCTGTGTTTCTAATAGGCCGAAATGCGCTTCGTTCAGAGTCCTTTGTTTTGATGTTTTTAGCAGACGTTTCCTGAAACTGAATTGTGTTTGAGCTTTTTTTCAACCTTCCTGATTGAGATCCGATTTACCGAGGGTGATTACAGGTGATGTCATGTGACCACATAGTGTCATCAGTCTTCTCATCAGGTTAGATGAAGACGCTTTGCAGCGTCTCTACGGTCAGGTATTGGTGACATTTGCCTTGCTGCGACATATCAGCAACTACTAAACTTACTATACAATGTACATGATGACCTGGTAAATCTAGACTAGTCTTCCTCTTCACTGGAATCCTCTTCTGCCTCTTCCAACCAATCAACAAACTTCTTCACATACTCATTCTCTTGAGAGGTACCTGACCACCATTTCAAAATGGATTCTTCATCAACAATCTCCAAGTCATAAAGAATGGTCAATGCATACAGGAAGATCTGGCTTACTTCAGATTTGATCAATGAATCCAAAATCTGCAACAAATCAATCTCTTCTTCCGCATCAAACACTTGTCTTTTGAACAAAGGACCCCATTGTTTAAAGATCTTGTCAGTGGCTTCTTTAGCGTTCAATGTCTGCGTATCAATGAAATGGTATATTCTATTAATCAACGCTGTTAATGTGGCGAATCTGACTTCATGGTAAGTGACATTCATACTCATTCTTAAAGTGTTCAATTCTAATAATGCTGTGTCTAAATCATGGTTATTCTCAAGTGCTCTTTCAACAGTGGCAATAGCTTCTTTCTCAAAATCTTCTTCTTCGTAATCAGTGGCAACTGAAGTGGTCGAATAACTTCTCTTCTTCTTTTGTTTGATTGAGATGATTGAGTCATCACTTAAGTATAATTCTTCCATATCATAAATCAACGAGTCTTCAGATTCATAATTGTAACCACCTGGGACACTTTCATCATCATCATTAATTGGGGTTGATGAGATCTTGTTGTTTGAAAATTCTTCATTTTCTGGAACTCCAACATCAAACCCTATAACAGCCTTAGTGATCTTAGAACTATTACCAACCTTAGCATCATTGGCAATAATTGAGTGGCTGATCATAGCATTATCATTAATGACTGCACCATCCCAGATATAACTATTCCTAATGACAATATTCTTACCAATCTTACAATTGGATCCAATGACTGAATTTTCAATGAATGAACCATCACCAATAACAGTATTTGCACCAATTGCAACACATGAACCAATTTTACAACTTTGCGCCAACACAACGTTCTTTTCTTTATAAATATGGGAACCTTCATGGGTATATGATTGATTCAAGAAATTAGCATCAGGAACAATCGGATACGACCATCTTGCTAAAATGTCCTGAGAGACAGCTTCATATGTTTGCCAGCTTTCAACTCTTGCTGCGTAATCATCAGTGATAAAAGCATAGATACTCTTCTTTAAGATATCTGAGGATAAAGTACCTCTAACGAAATCCTTTCTTAAGTATTGATAATCAAAATTCTCTTGGAAAATAGCTGGAACGTGTGGTGAACAAATATCAACATGACAATCAATCAAGTCATTTCTAACAACAAATTCGTCAACATCTTCTAATAATTCTGGATCAATAGAGACTGACTTTTCATGTGGTGGGATATCTTGATAATACAAACATTTATCATTCTTGTCCAATATGAATGAAGCAAAATGAGATCTTGTTCTATGTAATGCATTAGCTTTTGTCAATACCATAGTTGCAATATGATCTCTATCAAGTGCCTTCTTAGCTTTATGAGCTTCCATAAGTTTATCAAACTCAATATTAGTAACAACATCACCTGAGATCAATAAGAAATCACCAGTGATCAACCCTCTATTATCAACATCTCTCATCGCATCACCAACTGATCTTGATTCCAATGTCATAATAGTCTGGATCTTAAACGGAGACCAAGGCAAATTCCATCTGGATTCTTCAATGTATGACTGTATCTGATCAGCATGATTACAACAGATCAAATAAACTTCGTCAACACCTGCCTTAGCAAGGAATTCCAAAGTATATTCAATCAAAGGAACATTAGCTAATGGCATCAAACATCTTGGTTTCACGGAGGTTAAAGGCATGAAACGAGTCTCAAAGGAATCAGCGAGCACAATCGCTTGAAGCCTCTCGTCCCTGACGACTTGTTTAGTCTTCTTTGGTGGCATTGTTGGCGAATGTGGTCTGGTTATTGGGTTGAATGTTTTGGTGATGAGTTGTATTTGGTGAATTTTTTTTTTCGGTATATCCTGTGTGTGCGCGTAACGGAATCCAGAGATTCTTTTGAGGAAAAATGACACAACTAATATCAAATATTTATTGGTAGTTTGAGTGAAATTTATATACTTCAGTGCATAACTGGTGATGGTATGATGTATAAGTATTAAGGATATTTGTGTTGAGACAGATCCAATGACTCAAGCACAAAATAATAAATCTTCCTCAAAACCTCAAATAACAGCTGTATCGGTACTAAGTAACAACACCCCGTTAGGCAAAAGGATTGATATTAATGCCAATTTCCATTAGAGAGATCTTCATCTTGCTGTGATGATGCTATGGTTTAAAATTTACGTTTCGATGGAACTTACAGTTCGAACATTTCAACAGTATAAATATTGACAAATGTCTTGACAACAAATTCAAAATCAAGTGAGATGCATAATGTTACGACCAGTACCCAGGTTATCCACTGATATAAGAAAATCTGACACCAGAACCCATAATATGAACCTGCGTTTGAAGGACGAGAGAAAGTCATTTACGGTTAAAGCAGTTTTGGGTTGGGGAAATGTGCTTGAAGCCAGGTCTTATGACAAGGTTCAAAGAATCCAGTGCTCTCAGTTCTGACACCAATGAACGATCCATCAAGGACCTACCACTGTTTTTTAAAATGTCAATGTCAAGCTGTGATACTTGCACCAAAGAAACAGGAGCCTGGCGACTTTAACTGTCCCCATGTAATGGCATTCATGAAGTTTATATTTGCCTGTGTTGACCGTTTTTTTTATTATCATTGCAAAATCCAAAAAACTGCAGAACGGTCGTTTCGTATAAAGATCGATTCACTGAGATCCAAAAAGTGATTGATAGACCAAGTTTCTTCGCTTCTGCAAATCTGCCGAAGAAGCTGGAAATGAATATCAACAGAAGGATGGTGGCTCAGTCTATTCCTGAAAGACTCCTGGATTGTGGTGTTATAAAGATTGATGAAATATTCGAGAAGTCGATTCGTGATCCCAGGAATGTGCTGGAACCAGCTGATCTTCCATCCTCAAAGGTCATGATGAAGTTGATCAAGAAGAAGGAGAAAGAAGCGTTCAAGCACCGAGGAAGTACTGACTATGGATTAAGGTTTAACTGAAGTTACCCAAGAATGGAAAGAAAGAAAGGGATCATGGATAAGAGGAAAGGCGGTGACAATGAGAGAAGAAAACGGGAAACAAGAAGTAAGTGGCTCACTTTGTGAAGTGGATCTGATTCTAAATAGAGCTAATCACAATTAGTAACTAGTTTGTTGTCCATTGCCTGTGTTAACATAACGCTCTCGGAAAGTTGAGATTTCGCAATAGGTTAGTCTTTAAATTTGACGTATTGATTGATTTATCATGGGACATAAAAACATAAATCAACCGCTGACGTAATCGAATTTCCGTTAAATTCGCATGTGAAAATTTAAATCATAGCACGTAGCCAAAAAAAAATTTGACCAGTGTTCCCACATTTTTTACAAGGGCAAAGGCGACTAGACTCAAAAATACACACTGCGTCCACCGGAGGCCCTCCCAGACCGTCAAAAGCAGCTGATTCACTGCCATTTGCCCCCCTCCAGACACTCGTTTCGACGCTCTACAATTCTGAGCCGATCTGCTGATCCCAATTGCACTGCTCTTATATAAGCTAAACGTGGGTCTGTTCAGACACATAAATATTCCTATATTTATAGCTCTCTGATGCTATCAAATCCCCATCAAAAGTCCTCCAGCAAGCACACACAGCCATGTCCAACCCTCCAGGCCCAGTCTCACGGACACCCACGCCTTCCACACCGCCGTTTCTGAACATCTCATCGCCAGATTTCAAGTCCTTCAAGACCTTCATCAGATCACCTGTCACTACTAATGGCATACTTGACGGGAAAATGCAGCTCACAGAGATGGATTTCGAGGCAGCCTACGCCATACTGATCAAGTCGCCCTCGTTCAATAATCAGACGACGCCGGTGCTGGCCCCTCCAACGGCTCATTTGCAGCAACCAATACCCATGCTACCTCACAGCGATGACCACCTTCATCAGTTCATCTCCGATTCTCAAATGGAATTCAGCCAGCAATCACAAAGATCACTAAGGCATGGTCTGCAACGTCCAGGACCTTCTAGCTCTGCCTATGTGACTTCACCACCTCCAATATCATCCACTGCTACTACTTCTGCTGCTACAAACTCTACTGCTGCTTCTACTGCGTCGTTTGATATGATGCATGATATGAGAGACATATTGTTCAAGTCAAGCACTCCTCCTCCATTACCACTTCCTTCGTCTGCTGGTTCAAACACCTTTTTACAACAACAGAAACTACTAAGTAGTCCCATGATGAATACCGTTGATTTGGAAAGCCTTTCTTATTTCTCCAAATATGATGAGTTGCTGTCTGTTAATGAAACAAATGCATTGGAGGAATTCCTGGATAGTATTATTGATGATAAGAAAGCTACTACTACCACACCTGCCCCTGCTAGGGACGAGACAACTCATGAACAACTACATCCATTACCTCATATTCATCCTCAACAAACTCACCTTCACCATCATTTAGATGATACTGACATTGATTTCGATAATGCTTATAACCAAGCAGTGCAGGAGTTAGAGACTTCTGAGATTCCAGCTGGAGAAGGTATTGGCCTCTCAAGTATGGGATCTCCATTATTACCTGATTTCGAATCAATGAAGAGATCTTTAACATCAGACACATTATCTACTGAACAGGACAGTGAAGAATACAATCAACAGAGTGACAGACAAGAAAACAATTCAAAACCAGAGACAAAACCTAGAAAGAAGAGAAAAGTCCTTTCAGATGAACAAAAGAAACTGAATCACACAACAAGTGAACAAAAAAGAAGAAGTGCCATTAAGGATGCCTTTGAAGATTTAGTTAGGCTATTACCTGATTTGAATGGTGAGAATCCAACTAAGTCAAATCCTAATTCAAAGAGAAAGAATCAACCAAAATCAATCGTTTTGGAAATGACTGCTGTTGAGATAGAGAAGCTAATTAATGTGAATAACGAATTAAGAAAACTTTTAAAAGAAAATGTATAGAGTACAGTACAGATCATATCAGAATTATTATAGACTGGTGTTATGATGATTTATAAATGAGATTATGATATAGAAAAGCTATATAAATAATGACTAACGAACCAGACGAGTAGGGTTACGATTCACAACATTTTAAACTAATATAAAGGTTTCATCTTTTATGACGCTTACTGTAACATGTATATATGTCTTTTTGAAAACAAGAATATGACTTTTAAAACTAAAGATTCAACTCATTCAAAATCTGTCCAGCTAATGCTTTATACATCCAAGTATTACCCAAGACTTTTTTGAACTGAACACCGTATAATCCAACCAATGGCACCTTAACAACATGAATCTCAAATTTCAAAGGAGTACGACTCTGTGCAACACTTGCGGAATGACTGATTTGTTGTTCACCATTATTGTTAACATTATGGTTATTTGCATTCTCAGTGAAATTATTAGATGGCGCCCGCGCCCTGTTTTGTTCAATTCTGCTTGAGATCAACATATCACTACCACCATGACCACCTTCATTGTTCAATGAATCCAATGATGCTGATGAATCAAAGTCATATTGATTGTAAGATGAGGTGGCAACTGGAGTTGGTGGAATTGCTGGTGCTGCTGAAATTGATGGTTTACGTCTGTAACCTAAAATACTACCACCAATTGAGAATTTTCTCTTATGTGCTGATTTGGATGCTGATGTTGGTGTTGATAAGGTTTGATTATCACCAAATGAAGTTTCACCCAATGAACTGTTATCACCACCACCTTGTTGATGAGATTGTGTGTTCTTATCAGTTGATGTTGACAAATGACCAGATGCTGAATCAGATGATGATTTTGTGGATCTGACACTTGCTGCTTCTCTTAATGCACTTGAAGGTTTGATTGATGGGACATGTTGACAAACAAAACCACCACGAACTTCAGTAAATTGAACATCTAATTTGGTCAAAACTGAAATAATACTTGCACGAATAACAGGTAATGATTTGGTTGATGTGGTTTGAACTGAGAAAAACCCTTTGAGGAACAATGTTCTTGGATATTCAATAGATGGCATTGAACCAGGCGGAGCCTTGTTAGCTTCTTCCATGATTTGTTCTTCATTTAATTCACCAAAGTCAGTATTGGCATTTGGTCTTCTATTTAAGTTTGAACTAGCATGAGAAGCAGTAGCCGAGTTTTGTGAATTAACCAGCGTAGCTTTGTCGGAATTTGGATATTCATCTAATGTAATATCATCAAAGAATGCATCATCATTCAAATCTGAAGGTAATGGAGGAACTTGATGGATTTCATTGTTGTGATTATCAGAATTAGCAAAATGTGGATGATCACGACGGTGTCCCACAGATTTAGCACGAGCGGATGGATGGAATTTCTTTGGTTGTAATGTTGATGATGGCTTATTGGCGGTGGTTGTGTTGTAATCAGCTGGTATAACAGTACCACCAGTGTATGCAGAAACGGCTCTATTATGTGTCCTGGTGTTCTTCTGTTGTGGAACATCTGGTAACTCTGGTCTTAATTCATCACTAGTGTACTCAGTCTTTTGAACTCTTAGACTTGCAACACGTTGAGCAGATTGATCACTGTTACCGAATCCTTGATATTTGGAGTTCAGTGTGTAATCATTACTGTGATTCAAGTTCTGTTGATGAGCAGTTCCAATATTAACGGAGTTTGTACGTTGAATTGGTGAATCATGGGAACGTTTTGATCTAAGTTGACTGAATTTTCTAATCAAGGAGTTGAAGCCCTTATCATCTGATGTATCTTGCTGCTTGTGTTGTTGTGGTATCACAGCATCTTCAGTACCAGCAGTATTTGATGCCAGTATTTGTTGCGCATCAGGTAATGGTGGAACACCAGAATGAATTGGTGATGTGTGGGCAGCTTCTGGGAATGATAGGAGTGGTGGTTGGGTAGGTGTTTGATATTTGGATTGTTGTTCTTGAGGAGGATTAATTTTGATTTCGGGAACTTGTTGACGAGCTGGATCCAAGGGACGGGGAACTTCTGGGGTGATTTCTTTTGAATTTCGTTGTGTTTGTTGTTCTTGTAACTCAAGTTGTTCTTTATTAGAGTCTGGAATGCTTGATGGAATATCAATGATGGATTCCTTGACTTTTCTTCTTTTCAACATTTCATCAACCAAGTAGTAAATTGAAACCAATGGATGGAAACCAGTGGTTGGGTCAACTCTTAAAGTTCCGGGAGAATCTTGTGATTGATACCAATGTCTAGAAGCTTCAGTGTACAGCTCTGACTGAATGATTCTAGTCAAATCATCAAAAACTTGGTCTTCTGATTCAGCAAGCTCTAAAGCATACATTTCTTTCACAATATATGGATCTAGAGGTAACTTCAATGGGGTTCTGTGTGGAACGAACGACAGTGGTTGATTTTCATAACCTTTGATTATCCATGGATGTGACAAAACTTCTGACAATTTAGCTCTTTTGTTTGGATTCACAACCAACATTCTGGAAAGTAAACTGATGACTTCAACAGATAAGAAATTCGGATATTCAACTTTACCCTTCTTAATCTTTTCATGTAAAGAAGACACACTTTGGTCATCAAATGGAACTTTACCACACACTAAAACAAAGAGAACAACACCAAATGACCAGACATCAACTTCTGGACCAATATAAGGATGTGCACACAATAATTCTGGAGCAGCAAAGTAAAGTGAACCACAGTAAGTCTTCAACAATGAATCATTTGAATACATATTTGATAAACCAAAATCAATAATCTTGATATCACCAGTTTTGGAGATCATAATATTCTCAATCTTCAAATCTCTATGAACAACATTGTTCTTATGCAAATAATCTAATGCAGAACCAATTCCTCTCGCGAATTTTCTTGCATGTCGTTCTTTCAATGAACCATGCGAAACAATGTAATCCAACATCTGACCACCTGAGACATATTCAAACAACATATAATAATGATTCGACATCGTGATCACCTCAAAAAGGCGACAAATGAATGGATGATATAAAATCTTACCCAATGATGCTTCTCTTATCGTTCTTCTATCTCTTGCAACTTCCTTTTCATATTCTTTCTTTCTTTTCAAATGTTCAGCTTCATCTTGTGATGGAGGAGCATTAGCATGATTTCTTTCATAAATTCTAGCAGCCCTCGGAACAATCTTAATCGCGCAGACTTCAGAAGTTCTTCTATGCTTTGATAATTTAACTTTACCCATCGAACCAGCTCCAACAGTCTTCATGAAATCCCATTCGCCAATTGAACGGCGATGAAATTGTCCTTGTGTTGGCTTCTTGGTGGGACTTCTAGAATGGGATGGTTCCTTCTGCTGATTATCATTAGGAACATTGGCAGCAGGTAATAGTCTATGATTTGAGCCAGTCCTTTGAGATGATGATCTTTGTGGTGGTGTACTACTAGCAGTCATTTGAGTGTCTAATTGAGGAAGTCTTTGACGCGATGGTGAATCAGTGCTATATTCTTCGGCAGGTGATTGATACTGATTATAACGAGCTGCGGATGAAGGTGTTCTCTGAATACGAGCTGAGTTTGATCTTTGGGGTGACATCAATGGCTCTTGGTTATACCTCTGCTGTGATCCAGGTGGTAAAGGAGGATGTTGATGAGATGGGGGTTGTTGATCAGATCCCTGCGAATGCTGGAATTGGTACTGTTGATGCTGGTGTTGGCCCTGCTGTTGTTGCTGCTGGAAACTTCCACTGCTGTTTTTAAGCATACGCGGCGTTGCTGGAACCGCATTGGTTGACGATTTCCTCGTGGTGCTAGATCCAGAGCTTCCTGTGCTTGGTCTTACCCTTGGAAGGATATTGGGTTGATCATGGTCTGCACTGATGTGACAATCGTTGGAAAGGTTATCGTCACTTGCGGACATGGTGATTTTTCTGTTGGTGGTATGTTATTCCCAGGTCTATTAACGGCACTTGACGAGGTGAATCAACTGTGATTTGACTGGAATGATTGACGCTTGTCAACAATATGCACCTCTTTTCGAGCTAATTGAGCAGCTGGTGATGCTTCTGACTAATGATCAACCAGGTCAATAAATAGTTGTGGCCTACTGTAGGTAGGTAGGGGCGGGTCCTAATGTAAGTGCTTTTGACCAGGAAAAAGGGCAATTGAGACCAGATCGACGTAAAAAGGGTCCTTGGTATTAATGGATCTCTAGATGTGTTGTGAAGTCGACGAGGCGGCGTTTCCTCACGGCGGTAGTTGGTCTGTTGCTTGTGTTGTTGCCTCAAAGGCTGAAATCGTCACTGTTTCAATGCTTTTTTTGCTGGTTGAAATATCCAAACATTACCCGGTCTGAAAAGTTTATTACGTCATTTCTTATGTAACAATCACGTGATTGAGTTTTTTTTTAGCGCGTCTCGAGTTTTTGTTCAATTTTGGGTTGGAACTGGTTATTCATTTTGATGTGTTTGAACTGCAATCTGCCCAATCCCCCTAAAATACTCAGGAAGATGTCCAGATCCAAGACAGGAACTCCAGTGGCTGACTCACATCCAGCACACAGCCTGACTTTTGTCGATGCTGATATTAAAGAACAGTTGTTGAAGACACCTCCGCAATTGTTACTGGAAAGTGAAAACTATCAACTGCAGCTAAAGGAGTTGAGAAGTGACTGGAAGTACGCCTATGTGTTGCAATGGCTATACTATTTCCGTGGTGCGATCAAACTCTCCGGGGAACCGTTCACTGTTGATGTAAGTTGCTTTGCCCCTTAATGATCCAAACTCCTTCATCAAATATACTAACGCGTATTAACAGTTGGTCGAAGAGGAACTTGTTGGTCTGACTGAGCCAAACTTGACCGTTAAGATGGTAACCAATTTAGCATCTGTTCTGATTGGTACAAAGGTTAGTATAGAAGATTTCAGTTTCAAGGTTAGATATCTATTTGGTGACACTATTGATTTACTTGGAACTGATGATGAACCAAAAGAATATTCAAGTCTATCATTGATCGATAAATTTGACGTATTATACAACCTGATATATCAGTTGCAATATACGGAAACTTTCAGAAAGCAAGTTGAGAAATATGAAAGAGAGAATGAACTCAGATTTGAACCGATCTTCGAATATTACAACGATGATGATGAATTAGAACGCTACTTCTTGTTGAGTGATAACAGAATTTACAGAGAAATGCTGTTCAAGTTCCCTGAGGTTCACATACCGAGAAAGTACAAGAACTCAAAGAATTTCAACCCAGAAGTTGAATTGAGCAATCTTGAACCAGAGTCTGAATGGCAGTGTGTTGCAATTGGTATTTATCAGACCCATGATTTCCTGGAATCCATCAAATCAAACAGGAAGTTGAAACCGCTCTTCCAAAATTTGAGAGAACATATTGATGCTCTTGCTTCAGAAGACTTGACCAACAGAAAGAAGATTGTCAAGAGAAAGAGAGAACAGCAGTTACACGAATTAGTCAGTAATAGAAAACGTTCTTCAAGATTGCAACAAAGAGAAGAACAAATCAAATTAGAGCAAGAACAAAGAGCTACTGAGCTAGAGCGTGAAAAGAAGGAACAAGCCAAGATTAAGGCTGCTAGAAACTTGAAGAGGAAGGAGAATCAATTGAAGAAAGAAATTGAAGAGCGTCTTAGAAATAAGACTTCTGCCAGAAGAGGCGAAATAACTGCGGCTGATTTTGACACTTCTGAAAAAGAACCAGTTGAACTTGGTGAAGATGACTGGTTGTTCGAATGTCGTTGTGGTATTAGCGAAAAGAACTATGATAATGGTGTCAAATTGATTGTTTGTGAAAGATGTCAAAGATGGCAGCATATGAAATGTCAACCTCGTATTGTGCAACAAGAATTGGTTAGAAATTCCAATGAAGTGTTTGTTTGTGATTGGTGTAAGCATGATTTTGAAGTTGAAGTTGCGGAGAAATTGGAAGAAGAGAGAGTCAGAGTGGAGAAGGAGGCCGAAGAGAAGCAGAGACAGAGAGAACTACAAAAGCAGAAGAAGCTGGAAGAAGCCAAAATATTGGAAGAAGAAGAGAGATTAAGAAAGGAAGAGCTGGAGAAGGAGAGACAAAGAAGAATTTTGGAAAGAGAAAGACTCAGAGAGGATTCATCTGGACCAGTCCAATCTTCACCACCCAATTCGCTAGTTGGTCATGAGGTTTCTGCTGGTATCCCAGGAATCATTCGTCCTCAAACTCAACCACTGAGCCAAAACTCAACTCAAGAACATTCTCAGTCTCATTTCTCATCAGCTTCTCCAATTCAACAGAACTCATATACCCAGCCACAACACCTAAGTCATGAACAACAAGGGCCACCAGCCTTTGGAACTTTCCAAGTATCACCGCCTCAACATCAATTCCAAGGTATCCCATGCCCACAACAGCATCAGCAATTCCAACAACCAATTCAACAGCAACAGCAACAATTCTACCAACCGCCACCACCTCAACCACAATTTCAACCATCACCACCTTTAAGAAACATTAATCACCTACCATCACCACAACAACAGGTCCCACAACATTTACAACAGGGACATCCACCGCAATTTCATTCCTCTTCACCACCTGTTTCCCAACCTCAACAACAACCTCCTCAGTTCCAACCACTACCACAACTCCATCATACTAACGGAAACTTCCGGCCACAACAGAATGGTGAGTAGCAACAGCAGCACCACATAATGGATTTCAGAACTGTCAATAGACTTTGAAACATAGAGTTTCGTTACGCTTGATTAAATTTAGAGATAAAATTGTATAATATATAATCGAAGCATATAGTTCGAGCATGCCATGAGTTGAGAATTAACCTATAATCTTCCTCTACCAACTTCACAGTATCATACTATAAACTATTTCGGAAAACCCCTTAAGACCTACGGTGCGAATCAAATCAAATGAATCAGGCTTAGATCTCTGAGAGGCCAGGCGCTGTTCTCTTTTTGTCTTGCTGAGGTCTGGATCTTTGGATTGCAGAACCTCCGGGTTAACTTCTCGTAAAATGTTGCATCTTGATAGGGAGTCCTTCTGTAAATAACAATCCACTCTGACGTATCCTCGTCAATATCACATAAAAATCTAACTTCACGAATCTCAGGAATTTTCTGGATGAAAAGCTTATTTAGAGTACCAATCCGAGCGGACCAGTGATCCATTGACATTTCGAGTGCTTTAATGAGCTGAAGAAAGGGCCACAATCGTGTTTAGAATCTTCAATCTTTTCTCCTTCATCATCAAAAAAGCGGCACAGGTTCACCAGAGTTTTCACCTCAAACTCGTAAAGATCATGAATCAATTCAACATTCTTCCGGCCCAATGAGAGTCCTTTTGATCTTCTCTTCAAATTGAGCCATATCCTTGGGCACATCCTCCCTCCGAAATTATGTGTCAGAGTGATTTCGGTACGGACACGATATTGTTCTCTATGTCATTTCACTTAAATAACTCAAAATTTGCCCGTTTGCCCCTTTGCAATGGTTACTATTGTACAAACACCCTGCAAACCATTATGAAGCCGCTACATCACCAAGATGCGTCTCCTTCTAAACAGTTCCACCTTTCAAAAGATATCGTTGAAGCATTTTCATCACTAGATAGAACGATCGCTCCTGCCTATCTCTCAGGCAAATTACAGAATTTTGATGAGAAAGTTCTCAAGGAAATCTACAAGTTCAGAAGTCAAGATTTACAAAGCTTCTGTTCCACACTAGACGAGTTCTGGTCATCACTTGGTCATTCTCTTCATCACTATGTTAAGGACAAAGGTAAAGCTCGCACATTCGAAGAGTATCTAACAGATGAGGTTTATTTCCGTCAAGATAAGGTTGATTCTGATCTAAATGATATCTTCGCATTGTTCTTTCTTTCCATAGTTGGTATTTTGATATCTCCACTTCCAAAGTTTGCTGAAATCAAAGAACCCTCAAGTTTCTCCTCTCATCAAACATACAGTACTGGAACAAAGAGACCATCATCCTATGACATTTTGTTTGAGGATATCAAACCAATCTTTGATGAAAACCACCCAGATCTAGCACGAGAAAAGAACACCAATATTCAAGATTTATCCATCATACTGAATGCTTGCCATGAAAAGTTGTCTTCACTTGAATCCCAATCGGACTCTTTGAGTTTATCTCAATTCTTCAACTTGGTCTTCAAACCAGTGGATCAGATACGTACCCTGTTTTTGAGCATATTTGGAGTTGAGACTGGTACCATTCCAGAGGTTGCACCCAAGACAATAGGTATCATCAATGAGGATGATGTTTCAATTGACTCTTCAAAGATTTTGAAGATGATCAGTTCAATTATGAATTTTTCATGTCGCAACGATGGAATTCCAGATCAAGATGGTGAGCAGCAGTCTTCAAACTCTGGGATAAACACATTTTCTAAGTTGTTATTTGGAGAGTTATCAGACCAGGCTAGTGTTGAAAATAAATTATTGTGCCTTACTAGAGTTGGTCACTATGCTGAAAAGCTGGAAGCAAAATTTAAGCAGATGGATAACATAGAAAATCATGTTATGATTCTCAAACCAGATCGGTTTTTCTGCCTAGCAGTGTATGATGAAGTTCCCAAAGTTCCAAAAGAAAGTGCTTCAGAAGAAATTCTATGGAAGTTCGTTGGTAATACTGATTTGTCAACAGGAGCAAGACATGTCATTATGTTTACTGTTGAAGAGAAATCCAAGATAGGTAAGACATCCATAATCATGAAAGCTCTAAACCTTACGTCACCGGGACGATACTCAAAGAAAGACATTGATGGTGCTCCTACATCAGATAATTCCTCTTTTTCAAGAATTACAGAACAGATGTTCAGGTACATGATCATCACTCTATCACACAAGGGTTTTTTGATTTTGTACCATGATGGGCAACCCATTCTGGTGAGTATTGAAGTTGATTTCAATCAGAAGGAAGTTACTGCTCATAATGAATCAAGCACAAATCAGTTGATCAAAGTGAGAGCATTTGATTTGAATCATGTTGCTAAAGATGACACTATAACAGGACAAATGTCTCTGATATCCATTTTGACTGAGTTTCTTCGCTTGAAAAACGTCAGCATAAAAACATATGGTCGACAAAAGAGAAAAATGCTTTTAGAAGCTGCTAATTCCATGCAATTGGAGATGCTAGAGATAAGACGAAAGGTTAGAAAATCAATTAAGAAAGTGGAGGCCAAATCATCTCAGAAGAAAAATCCTAAGAGAGATGAAAAGGATGAAGAAGATGAAAAAGATGAAGAAGAAAATAATCAGAAGAATCCAAGAAAGAAATCGAAGTCACATAATGCAAAAGCAACGGATAAGGCAGTCACCGATGTTAACAAAAAATCTAAGGAGAATATTGATAGCAATGCAGATAGCAATGCTGAAAGTCAAGTAAAAGCTGGTAATATTTTGGACACTCTTACCAAAAATCTTCCATTATTTACCAAAATCACCTTAAACTTTGGTTATATATCAAACCCAAGCTTTACATGTATTAGGTATTTGGATCAATTAGATCCGGAATTGTCAGTGATTGACCTAGAAGATCCATATGACCTATTGGACTTATCCGGCGGTGATCTGAAAAAGTATTTGACTACTGATGAAGAAGATGCTGATATTATTGACACTGGTGCTACTGATCGTTTGCTTGGTTATGAATTGCCATGT
>PPMA02000069.1:0-31715 GCA_003707865.2 Komagataea pratensis
AAAGAGATTTCCTTTATTGATGAAAGTGATTCCATCGTTATTAATTATTCAAGGTTCGAGTGTTTCTTCTGAAAGAACCTTTTCAAATTGCAGATTATTGTTAACAGATCAAAAGAAAGGAGGGTTGTTGCAAAATAGTGGCAAAGGACTTTCAGAACTTGTAAAGTCTAAATCAATTATAAGACTTTTGTCCACTTACAATGTCACCTTTGAGCGTTCTTCAGTTGGGGGGGACGATGAACCATAAACGACTTCATTCATATCAGCTATACTTGCAGTTATAATTGTTGCCAGCTATATTGATATGTGTATAACATAAATATTAGATTCATTAAATTATATCATTATAAATTGTAGTTTATGTTATGCACGCCATGCTATTAATAATATTACATAATTTTATATTAATTAATTAATTAATACTATGTAAGTAGCACTTTAAAAGCTTGATCTTTTTCATTGAAATTAAAGTCTCAAAATAAAAGAGTGTACATGTGATATATCAGTCGGACCGACCGACGGATATATCACGTGATAATCACGTTTATTCGGTTTCGGTATTCGGTTTGCTGAAATCCACTGTACCGTATTCGCTATTCGCTTAGACCCCCAAAATCGGTCCGAAGCCTATTCGAAAGGCGCTCTAGGTCGTTTTTCCCCGAGTCTTCTGATATTTCCTTACAAATTCGATATCAGGGATTTGATCTTTGATAGCAACAGGTAGTGTTCAAATAGCACACTACTCCAGGATGTCAGAGCCTATCAACGCCAACCCAACCATTATTGATGAGACTGCCCTTCCCACCAGACTGGATGCAGATGAGTCGAAAGTTCAAGAAAGAGCTCTGAATCACAAACTAGATGACCTTCTTAACTTAGTCACCACCACAGGTAAGCTAGTCAAAGACGACGAGTCTATTAAGAGTGCACCATGTCTCACTGACGACGAAGAAGATGATGAGGAGGACCCTATTGATGCACAGGAAATTTTCGATCTCATAGCACACATATCTGATCCAGAACACCCCTTGACATTAGGCCAGTTAGCAGTCGTCAATCTACCAGATATTAAAGTGATCGATTCAGGAAACAAGAACGAAATGGCTGAAGTTGTTGTGAGGATAACACCTACCATTACACACTGCTCTTTGGCAACGCTTATTGGACTCGGAATCAGAGTCAGGCTGGACAGATGTCTCCCACCAAGATACAGAAAGACAATCTTGTTGAAAGAAGGTAGTCATCAAAGCGAAAACCAGGTCAACAAACAGTTAAACGATAAAGAAAGAGTTGCTGCTGCTTGTGAAAACGACCAGCTACTGACTGTGATTTCTAAGATGTTGGCAACGTGCAAATAGCATAGCTACGCTCCTATAGACGTTGTTATTTCCTGTGCATTTTTTGTAGGCACAAAAAAAATGTGCATCGCTTTCTTTCTAGAAAAATCAAGTTCAGTTACTTCATTGCTCAGCCAGGTAATCAAACAAGCCAATCGCACACACACGATGGGTTTCTTCATTCCATATTCCAACTTGAAAAAACTCGGGGAGTACAAGTATCAAAGTGAGGACAGATCTATTGTCACCAAGTACGTCTTGAAACCCTTCTGGCAGGAGGTAGTCCTCATCTTCCCATTATGGATGGCTCCAAACGTGGTTACACTTTCAGGTTTCGGTTTCATCCTACTCAATCTTGTCAGTGTCTTCTACTATGATCCATTCTTAGTCAGTGATCAACCTCGTTGGACTTATTTCACATACGCCCTTGGTTTGTTCTTGTATCAAACATTTGACGCATGTGATGGTATCCATGCCCGTCGTACTGGTCAGTCAGGTCCTTTGGGTGAATTGTTTGATCACTGTGTTGACGCCGTCAATACCACTCTTTCAGTTATCATCTTTGCTTCTGTTGCAGGGTTTGGCTACTCGTGGATCTTGATCATTTCACAATTTGCTACTCTGGCCAATTTTTATTTATCTACATGGGAAGAATACCACACTCATAAACTATTCTTATCCGAGTTTTCTGGCCCAGTTGAGGGTATTTTAGTTGTTATTGGTTTATTCACTGCCACTGGTATTTTTGGTCCAGAAATCTGGAAGCAGGACTTATTCCAAGTTGACTTATCATCTTTGAACTTGGACTCTACCTTCAGTGTCAACATTCAAACGTTATTCGTTGCATTTAGTGCTGTTGGATTGTACTTCAACATTAATAGTGCCAGAAGAAACGTTGACACTTATTACAAAGACCCAAAGAAATCACTTGATGCATACAAAGGTTTATTACCTTTCTTTACCTATTATGCTTCCATCTTTACATGGTTATACTACAATCCAATCATCATTGAAAAATATTTGTTACCATTCGTCTTAATGGTTGGTTTATCAATTGCTTTCCATGTTGGTAGAATCATCATTGGTCATTTAACCAAACAAGAATTCCCAACCTCTACTCCATCCACTTATATCCCTGTTGCTCAGTTTGGTATCTATTTGATCTTAACTTTATTAGGTTACAGCCCTGATTCGATCACTGGTGATTTAATCTGGTCAGGTTTTGGTTTGAGTTTAGGACTGTACGCAATGTTCATTGTTGAAATTATCTATGAAATCACAACATTTTTGGACATCTATGCATTAAGCATAAAACATCCAAAGATTGATTAGATCATCAAGCAACTGCACATTCGAGACAAATTAGATGAGCTTGTTGGAATCTCTATAACCATGAAATATAGATAAGAATTATATGAAATAGAAATAGAACGGAGGAACAATATTTTGCGACTTCAAATAGGATACATATATGTAAGAATGACACATTTTCATTATGTGTTATATAGTAGGTTATGTACATGTCAAAAAGTAAACTTAACTCATATCAGTTTTCAAATGACTGCTTAAGCAGTGGCTTGAGCGATAGCACCTTCAGCTGGTTGTTCAGTACCTGGGGCTAAGATATCATTGGCACCTTGTTGTAATTTAAATTCTTTTTCTAATTCCATTAGTTGTTGTTCAGCTAAGATGGATAATGATAATGGAACACCTAATAATAAAGCAGATGTGGTTAAGATCCAGGTGAAGTTACCAGCTTTGGAAACACCGGAGTAGACGGTATCGTAAGCAGCACTGGCAAATGATTGAATTTGGCCTCTTTGTTTTGGTGGAAATATGTCTTTCAAAGCAACAATTCTTTCGTATATGGTTTCATCTTCATCAAAGTCATCATCGTCTTCTTCATCTGAGTCAGAATCAGTTTCGAAATCTTCATCAACAACTGGAGCGTTGGTTGAAGTGTGAGCTTGTTGTTCTTGGAAGGTAGCTTCCTGTTCGTCTTCGATTTGAGTTAATTTGACCATTGTTTAATATGAATTCAATTTAATTCGATGGTGTTTAACTAGTTCTTTCACTGTGGAAATTCACAAAAAATTGTCGAAAAAAAACTGGAAGTTGCCTTCTAAAGTTACCCGGATTTCGAGATGTTTCCATCGAATCAAACCATAATAAATTTCCTCTTTCGGATGGATTTATAATCTGACACAAAAACATGAAGCTTTTTGTGTGAACTTGAAAAAGAAGATGAAAGTCAATGTCGAGAAAAGGATTTAGATATGATTGATATTGTGTTGACAGTTGAAGAAGGTTCAAAGTTTTTGAGACAGCAATGTCGCTGCTCGTGTTGGACTTTCTCAAAAGAAAAGCATCTTTTGCCACCAAATCATTAGAAAATCCTCATGGAATCTCATTAGATCTTTCATACATCACGCATCAGTTTCTGTGTTGTTCGTTCCCAACTTCACGATTTCCAAGCAGGTACTATAGAAATAATATAGATGATCTAGTCAAATACCTTAACCTTGAGCACGAAGGACGCTGGAAGATTTTCAGTCTAAGAACCAAACACTCAGAAGAGTATGATATGAATGCGGATTATTTGCATGGGAAGATTGTTAATTACCCTTGGGCGGATCATGAAGGACCTCCATTCACATATTTGATAAGAACATTAGATGCTATTAATGATTATATTAAAGAAGATCCAAGGAATACCGCAGTGGTTCATTGCAGAATGGGTAAAGGTAGATCTGGATTGATAGCAGCCACTTATCTCATGTACAAAGAAGGTATGAGTAAACAAGAGTCAGAAGAATTATTTACAGAGAAACGAATGACATTTGGTTTTGGTGAAGGTATATCAATCAAGTCACAGATGAAGTATAGTGAGTATATGAGACTCTATTGTCAATCTGGTATGATATATCAGAATGCGTCTATTCCAAACATTAAGATTAGACTATACGGGGCAAGATTTAGTTGTGATGATGCTCACATCGAATTTTTGATAGGTGGTTATGATGCTGATGAGAATGAGATCGGTCCAACAAATATGAGAACTTATTTGAACAAAGTTGATGATGGTGTTGTGGAAAGTATCATACCAAACTCGGAGAAATACACTGATATCAAAGTGTCATTGTCCATGACAAATCTTTTGAATTTCAAAGTAACGACAGCTTATCTTTGGTTCAACTTATTCTTCGAGAAAAAGGTTTCCAAGACCAACATTGCTCACTTTTCATGGGAAGATTTTGATGGTTTGAAAGGTACAGGTAAACGAGGCTTTAGATTGTTTGACCAAATAGACTTGCATTTTTGATCTGATTTATTCATGACTAGTTATTTTATTTCATTACCTTAACCACCTTTTCTTCCATTCTCTATTTTTGTCCAAACACCGTCAACAATCTTTTTAACCAAGTTGATTGCATCACTCTCGTCTGGATCAGATTTCAAGGACTTGATAGCATTGACAGTGTATGGGTTATCTATAACAACTTCATCCAAAACGACAATAGAATTGCCTTTCCATCTAACATTAGGAACAGTTCTATATACCGCATTGAACACTTGTTGGCCTTCAGTTGTAGCGTTGACGTTTCGCGTTAATTTCAAAGTTTGTGATGCTTTGGTATTTCTCTCAAGGATCTTTGGGATTTGAGCGGTATCAGTCTTGGAGATTTTAGCGACCTTGGTTTCGTCAATCCTCTTCTGTAGGATCTCCAGATTCTTGATATAGGTCGTCTTAAAAAATCTGTAATTGTATGCTTCACCCGTTGGGGTTTGAATAGGGACCTGGAGGACAAGAAGACCGGAATGTGTGGAGTAAGAGTATATAGTTCCAGTGTATTCTGTGTCAAAGGTGTTGGTGATCTTGACACTATTTCCTTGTTAGAAATCAATTCAGGATCAAAACATGGTGCAGTGATACATACGCTAGTCCCACCACGGACTCCAGAGTCTTGAGCGCACTAAGACTGGCCATTGTTGCCAGTTTTGCCACGTTGTAACACTCCACAAGGGCGGCATTCACTTTGTTTGTGCTTTGGTGAAAAATAACGAGGTTCGGAGCCAGTGATGTCCGGGTGTTCAGCATGCGATTGTTTACATGCAAAGAACCACATACCAAACAACAAACCACCACAGCGCTGTCTTTTCCATTCACCGCACACAAAATGATCTCGAAGGAGGCAGAGCTCTTCGAGAAGGCCAACATTGTGGATATTGGGCTCCAGCCTAACCAGTTCATGACACGCAGAAACTCTGCCGGTGACCGTTCCCAGGCCCCTCCGTCTACCTCTGGCCATCACCAGTACAACAATGACACGCCTGAGACATCACCGCCCATCGAAGAAGAATTGCAGGGTCTAAATATTGACGAAGTGGACAGAGTGGATAACAATATCGTTGTTGATGAGGCTTATCAGAAATCACTAGACGAGAGAGCCAGTCAGTTCATGATGAACGATGCTAGCAGCATCAACACAAACTCATTCCCACCAGTTCCAAAGCCAAAAATAGACTATGAATACACTGATCAGTTCATATTATATGATGAGATTGATCAATGGTTTACACACAATGAACTACTCAAGTTGCAAAAATACCAGAAGGTTTACGATTCAAGATTCAATGTCAATTTCTACTATCTGAACTTTGATGAGAAGGAAGATCTTATCAGAGAATTAGCCTCGGGGAATGTCTCACCAAAGGGACGACTAGTCAACATGGAGTGTCTAATATCTATTGCTACTGGCTACTATGGACAAGAAGTTGAATCAAATGAAGTATTGAAACAAATCAACAAGAATGTTACCGCAATGATCCAATTGAACTTACTTCCGTGGCTTGTTAACGTCTTGGTGAAGAATTTCGAAACTGCATCAGAAAAGACGTCTGCCAATGATGATTCATCAAAGATATTATTTCATAGTTGTACATTATTGTACCTCATGATACTGGTTGGTTTGGAGCAGAAGAATGATTCTCAGAGGGAGATCATTGAAGAGCAAATTGATTCCACGAATCTGCTTGAAGTGTTAGTCAAGTTGATTGATCAATGGAGATGGAATAATAGATCTAGTATGAGAATAAGGAATATCATCTTGCTATTCACCAAAGTGTTCAAGTTCCAAATTGGTGATTTAGCGAGAAGAGACACGGCAAAATTATATCTAGAAAAGAAACTGAATATCATAAGGTCCAACGACGACCCGAACAAATTGATTGCATCACCAATTGATTTCCATACATATCGACAAGAACTTACAACAAGATACCCATCATTTATTCCACCCCCATCAACCTTACCAGACAACTTTGAAGATACGACATCACTAACTCAATTCATTTCAATTCCAAAAAATCAGCCACCAAGATATATGAGCTCTATGAACCATCAACCACCAACAATTCATATTGCTACTCCATCACCATCACCATCAACAAGTCCGGTGGGGAGCGGAAACTCAAAGAACATGAAGGGTAAGCGCCTATCACAATCAAACTTTCTGTACCCATTCATCTATCCAACTGAAAATGATTTTGATTCCGTTGTCCCAAAGAGTATTCAAGAAGCCTCTGATTTGTTTGTATCAAGAGTTAGAGATAAGCTACATTTAATTCAATTGTGGGATGAATTTGATCACTTCGCCAAGCAAGAGAGAGGATGGGTTAACTCATTGAATGAAAAGGATGAAAGGTTTGATTACTTGAATGACGTTGATCCAGAACTCACTCGTGAAATCAAATCATTGAACAGAATCGAGAAGTTCTATGATAAGTGCCTTCCTTACCTTTCCTCTTTGATTCACGTCTTGATGGAAATAATTATCAGTGCACAATCTGATATACCAATAATGAAGAAGGCGAGTTTTGTAAAGAATGATCAGATTTTTAATCTACTGAAAGCTAAGAATACAGTTTTAAAAGAGTCATCTTATCTGCTAATATTGATGCTAAAATGGTTTAAGGTTAATCATGTCCTGAAATATGAGCATCTATCTTGCTTGATCTTTGATTCGAACTATTATGCAATTTTGATCCAATATCTCAAGTCATTCAACGATGAAATGTTGGAGAGGGTTCATAATACGACATTCCGCAAGTCACCAAAGAATGATAGGATCGATGACTATTTCTGCTTTACATTGCATAATTTATTGACTATTGTATCTAAGATAACAAGCCAAAAGACACAAAGAGTTCTTGATTTATGTGATAAAGATGCATCTGCTGTCTTGAAACAAATTTTCACTTTTGAAAACAAAGATTTATGGAAACCAGTCTTGAAATTGATCAAAGAGATTGCGCCATTGAAAAGAAAACAATGGAAAGCTAAAAATATGGATTTGATCTCATTGGTATACTTACATGGTGAGACCAGTCTAAGAGATAATTGGCTATCAGGAAGAGATGTTGATGCTGAGGTTAATGACCGCTATGGACAAGAGATTGCATTAAGAGCCTTAGTTCAGTTTTATAATGTTCGCAACTATAACTCATCGATGGATCAATTAGGTTACAAGAGAAACGAGAGCAACTTCTTTACTAGAGAAGCTGAATTTTTAGCCAATGAATTTTAATGTTAATGAACAACAACGAATAATTATCCACATCGTAGTAGTGCTTATTGTAGTCTGAGCAAGTCTCAATCGAATGGCAGTCTTTTTTGACTTTTTGAGGTTGATTGCAATTTCCCAATTAGGAAGTCTAGATCTGCTTCAAAAAAGTAAACAAAGGAAAACAAACAAAGGAAAACATACAAAAAAGTGATCTAATGTGACAAAACCGTGTCGATCACAGTATTCATAGAATATCATGCCGTTAGACTCACTTCTGAGGGTGTTTATTCACAGGATAGTGAGGAATTTATCACCAGCGAACTTTGACGCCGATCAGACCGAGGCATTGTTTGAAGAGTTGGTTCATTTGATTGAAAGTGGTACTGGAACAAACACAAACTATAATTTCAATGAGATAATATCAGAGATCCAGCTAAAGTTATCATCTAATACATGGCTTCAGTTCCAAAGAAACCTAGGGCAGCTACTCAACTACAAAGATCAAAGCTCTGTTGCCAGATATTTGTTCCTTTTGAAGAATCTTATTGCAAATGTCCATATACCAAGTTCCAACAACAATCAACCATCAACATTTTACAATTATGAGAACTTTGAGAGAAATAGTTTTATTGGTAGCGAATATCAGCATTCACTTCATGGAAAAACCATTGATTCATTTGAAAACGTTAATTTTGATAGATTTTCTGATAGACGGTCAGCTTACTCAGTTGCCCCAACCACAAGGGAAGCACGAATGTATTCATTTCAAGAACTATTGGCTCCATACTTTGGAAATCAAATATCTGAGTCAGATATATTGAAATACATACCCTATACATTAGCTGGAACAACATCTGACATATTGATTATTAATGAAAAGGAGATAAATCTACCAGATAATGTCACCAATAGTTTAAGTGGTGAACTTCATTTGGTTCTGGAGATCGGGTTGTTATATCAGGAGCTAACGAGATTTGTTACTGAAGAGAGAGCGTCAAGAAATAACTCGCAGACAAAGATTGCTGTATTAAGTTTCATACAAGATCAATCAGATGAATATTTAGGTTTCATTAATCAACTATCTTCTAATGATCATTTTTCACTCAAATCGATCTACTCTGACCTTTATGATGAGTTAGTGAAACTGAGATTCATCAATTTCATTGCCAAAAAACTAAATTCATTGTTGAGTTATGAAGTTTTATCAATGTTGTATTCATATTCTAAACATGGTGATGCTACAATTAGACGATGCTCGTTGGAATTTTTGAAATATTGTGTTTCAACATTCTCCACTTCTATTTTTGTTTGGCTTTTTGATGGTGAACTAAATGAAAGTTTTGAAGACTTCTTCATCACTACTGAAACTTCAAATAAATTCAATTTCCATTATCACAGAGAGAGACTTCCAACATTCTTCAGCCATGATTTATCATTGAAGATATACAACATTGGATTGACTAGCAGATTCTTGAAACTACATTGCAAAGAAACTAAATGGATCAATGATTATTCTGACAGAATAAAAGGATTGTTCGAAAGAGAGAAGCTGAAATCAAATGAGAATGACATAACATTATGGAATAGTTCAAGTGCACATCGTCTAATATCCAAACTACATAATGAAATCATCAACTATTTCAATCATATTATTTTCAAAAAATTCCACTATTTTGAGATTGTGTCCGCTTTGAAAGATTATCTATTGATGGGTAAGGGAGACTTTATCGAAAGTTTGATTGTCAATGGTGCTGAAGTTTTGAGTGAGCCTTCCAATTCATTGTCTGGCTATCAACTATCCAATTTGTTAAGACAGTCTGTGCTAACAACTAGATCCAGATATGACTTAAAAGATAATGGAGATGATTATATCTTGAACAAGTTGGATGCCAGACTTTTATCTGTTGGCCACGGTAATATTGGTTGGGATGTCTTCACACTTGATTATAGAATTGATTCACCATTGAGTATCATTCTTGACACAGAAAAGAACGACTTCAAAAAGGATTATTTAAGGGTTTTCAATCATTTATGGAGAATCAAAAGACTAGATAATTTATATTCAGAAGCTTGGAAGGAGACGAAGTTGTTTAGAGGGTGCCTTAAAGATAAAAGGTTCAAACGGTTCAAACTGGTTCAGACTTTCTTTTATTCGTTCATCAAATCTATCAAGAGTTATATTTTGAATAATGTTATCAAGATTGAATTCAATAAGTTTGTTGATAAATTGAAAGATCAATCGGGATCTGAATCCATTGACTTAGAAAAGAACAATAGAAACAGTGTCTTCCTCCAGAGAATTCTTAAACCTAAAAATGAATACTTACAAGAATTGAATGGATCAGACACCAACTATGAAAAGCTGGTCCATGATTTCAATGAATTTACATTAGATCAAATGAAATCAACTCATCATGAATTTCTTTCTTCCATCATCATGCATAAATTGATTAATGGTACAGATTCGTCAAGCAAAGGGAAGACCTCTGGTGAAGCATATGTGAACCAATTGAATAGTCTAATCAACATAGCTTTCAAATTCATCCTGACCATGAAGGAACTCCATGGGGTCAAGTATGATTCTCAACAAACCACAGATATCCATATACTGAGAAGAGAAGGAAACATCTATGACAATCTACTCAAACTGTTTCAGGACTTCAACGGTCACTTGAAGGTGTTTGTCAATGACTTGAACAGCGATGATGATCTTGAGTTGAGATACTTGGGTGTATCCCTCAACCAATAGACGATACTTTTTTTTTATGAGCACGATGACGTAGGATTCGGCGGAGAAAGCCTTTTCTTCGGCGGAACAAGCCCCAGACTAGAAACGAACAAGCGCCAGATTCTTTTCTTTTTTCGGTCTTGGTGAAATATTTTTGAGATAAAGTTCAAAATATTGAACCGAGTTACATAGTCATCTTTTGCTGCTGTTCCATCTCAAGGAGTGATAAAGAGCATCCACACTGTCCGTACACTAAAAACATCATCATCTTTCACACTATGAGCAAGTCGCCTGTTCCCAGAAACGACGCCGATGACGTCTCATCGCTAGCCACAGCGTCCTCCAATGACGGCTCACTAAAACCACAGGATTCCAGTCAAATACCCAAAACCATCACAGATAATCGCATCACGTCAGAGCTGAGGAAGATCACATCCAGGGTGTTTTCCCTGCGTGACGAAATCCTCGAGGACAGAGAATACAGCACCAAGGAGCTGAACCAGACATTGAGAAGGGAATTTTCAGTCGATGATGCGTTATTGTTGCAGGAATTCAGAACCAGCAAACCAGATATCGAGAATATTCATGAGCACGACGAGCCACAGACGACAGTCGAGAAGGTCTACACTAACAAATCCACCGGTGAGGTCGAGTACCCGCCAGACGGAGGATATGGCTGGGTTTGTGCGATCTGTGCGGCTGTGATTCAGTTTTCGGTATGGGGTAACAATAGTGGGTTTGGTGTGTTTTTGGCATTTTACATCAACAATGAAGTGTTTCCCGGTGCCACGACAATGGACTTCGCATGGATCGCGGGTCTTATTGTGTTCAATGCACAAATCTTCGCTCCTCTTGCCATGATCTCTGTTAGGATGGTAGGGTTCAAGACCACCATGGGAGTGGCTTGTGCTGTGCATTTTGTGGCATACTTATTGGCATCGTTTGCCACAAAGATTTGGCAGCTTTATGTCTGTCAGGGTGTTATTGTTGGTATGAGTTATTCATTCATGTTTGTACCTGCTGTTTCCATTATCCCAAGTTGGTTCTTGAAGAAGAGAGGTCTTGCTTCGGGTCTTGTTATGTGTGGTACTGGTATCGGTGGTGTTTTCTATTCATTAACTATCAATGCCATGATTCAAAAGACTGGTGATCAGAGATGGGCATTAAGAATGATCTCGATCATTACCACTGTGAGTATTGGAATTGCTATTATATTCATTCAAAGAAGAAACCCACCTCCAAGACAGGAAATCACATGGAAAAACTTTGTTGCTAACTTGAAGGGTATGTTTGCACTGAGCATCTTGAGGACTTCTAGATTATGGTATATTTCCATCTGGTTCACTTTCATGATATTTGGTTACAACTTGGTTGTCTTCTCCTTCGCTGCGTTTGCTACAGCAGTGGGGTTAAGTGCACATCAAGCATCTGTTTTAACTGCACTTTTGAATGCTGGTCAAGCTTTGGGTCGTCCAACTATGGGTTTAGTTGCAGATTTTGTCTTTGGAAGAATTAACTACTCAATGATGTTGAATGTTGTTATCGTCGCATTTATCTTGGGTTTCTGGATGAATGTTAGAAGTTTTGTGGCATTGATAATCTGTGCGTTATGTATGGGGTTCACTTTGGGTGTTGGTAATGTCATGAATCAAGTGTTGATCGCAGATTCGTTTGAACCAGAAGAGTTTGCTGCCGCTTGGTCTACGTTGAATATGGTAATGTCGTTTTTCATTTTGTTCGTCGAAGTCATTGCCCTTTCGTTGAAGAGAGACAACTTGTCTAACCCGTACCTCTACACGCAGATATTTGCTGGTGTCATTTCATTCATTGCCTTGATCGTTCTAGCACCTTTGAGAGAATGGAGAGTCAGAATGGTGCTCACGGCAGAAAAGGCCCATCTCCAAAAACACCTCGAACAAATGGAAGGAAGAGTCCTTCTGGGAATCGAAGACGAGAAAGACCACGACGAGATTGACAAAGAGGCCATGGCCAACAGAATCCAACAGATTGAGGCTCTTCTGAATCACACGGTCAAATGCTATTTCAAAAGACTGTTTTATGTGACAAAAATCTAAAAGAGGTATTGTACGCTTTTTGCGGGGTCGTAGTCCAACATAACCGGACCAATAATATGTAATATTTGCATTGTGAGTTAAGCGTAGTTCAGCGATTGGAGGGAGTCGGTGGGTAGCAGTGTTGCTAGGTTAATCGTACTGTCGTCATTGCCCACCTGGCACACTGACAATCGAATATCTGGAACTTTTTGACTCGCATCTTTTCTTTTGGTTATCAACGCGAAGTATGGCACAATCAAAACACCAACAATAGCATCAAAAATTGTGGATCTCCAGAATAAAATGATTAATTCTACCATAGCAAAGTTAGATTTTTGAAAGATAGGATTATATATATAATACCACAAATGCAATGATTCGTGTGAGTGATTTGATCCTTCCACACGACAAGACATACAGTTATGCCCCATATTAAGCCCCAGCAGGAGCTTCAGATGCATGTGAAGTCGGGCTACACAAACGACAGTTTCATAAATCCAGCACAAGTTAACGAAAAGGAAAGATATACAGTGGAGGAAACGATACCCATAAATGAAGGCGAGAATATCCCTCCTGATGGTGGTTATGGATGGGTCATCACGTTCTGTTTCACTATCATTCAATTCTCCACATTTGGTGCACATGCTGGTTCAACCTCTGTTTTATTGGCTTTTTATCTTGACAACAATGTGTTTCCTGGTGCCACAAAACTGGATTTTGCTTGGATTGCAGGTATTGTCCTATGTTTAGCACAATCTAATACATCATCGGCATTGTTATCATCAAGAGTATTTGGCTTAAGAAAGACGATGTTTGTGGCTGCATTAGTGTTTCTAGCAGGTAATCTATTGGCTGCGCAAGCAACACAAATCTGGCAGTTATATCTCACTCAAGGTCTCCTTGTTGGCATTGCATTTGCTCCAATATTTGCACCAGTGACTCCATTGATACCAAGATGGTTTCTAAAAAGAAGTGGGTTAGCTATTGGTCTTTCGTTGTCAGGTACCGGGTTGGGTGGTTTGGCGTACTCGTTTGCAACAAATGCTATAATTAATAAAACTGGTGATCAAAGATGGGCTCTCAGAATGGTTGGCATTTCAACATTTTTCTGTATCATGCTATCAATTGTCTTAGTTCGAGAATATCCACCAAATTATAAGGTTGAGAAGAAACCAAAACCATCGTTTACATCGGTAAAGAAGGATCTGAAATCCATGTTCAATACAACTGTCTTGAGTGATAAAAGATTCTATTACATCTTGAGTTGGTATACGTTTTCATTCTTCGGTTATTGTTTATTGGTCTATTCATTTGCCTCATACGCCACAGCATTAGGATATTCACAGACGCAAGGATCCATATTAGGGGCAGTATTGAATGTTTCACAAGTTGTAGGAAGACCATTAATAGGATATGTTGCTGATAGAGTGGCAAGGTTCAATTACTGCGCTGCTTTATGTCTAGTCACTGCCATTTTGATATTCGCCTTTTGGATAAATGCCACTTCCTTCGGTGCATTGATTGGACTTTCAGTTTGTCTAGGGTTTGTTATTGGGATTGGGAATGTCATGAATACTATTTTGATAGCTGATACTTTTGGGCAGAAGTAGTTTGCTTCTGTATTGTCATACATGTACGTCTCAAATGCTTTACCTGTGTTAGTTGTTGAAGTTTCTGTTTTGAAATTAAGAGATGATTCATTGTCAAACCCATACATTCATTGTCAGATATTTGCTGGACTAATCTTCTTATTTAGTGTTATTTCTCTCTTTCCGATGAGAGAGGATTTGATCAAGAGAAAATATCAAGAAGAGAAGAAACTGAATCTATCACTTCTTGAAAGTTCTGATTTTGAAGATAAAGGTGAAATCCATTTACAAATTGATAAGTGTGACAAAGTTTTGGAGCCATCGTTTGGTGGTTATATCAAAAGAATATTTTATCCCGGTAAAGTCTAATGTGAATAAACAAAGATTCATATGTCTAAATGTAAGTTCGCTATAATATGTATAAGCGCAGTTTTGGTGATTGTTGTCATGGTAACGTATGTCATTTTTGTGGTTCACAAAGTTGGTCCAAATCGGGATAAAAGTAAACAAATATCAGTTCCAGACAAAAAAAAACATAAAACTGCAGAACTACCACTGTTATGAAAGTTTGAACTGATCCTTTGTTTCTTCGCACACTCGATACCCTAACCAAGACTGAACACAAGATAATGAGCAACGACTGGTCTAATCTCGTGCAGATGCCAGATACCACAAGTCAAGCGGCAACGCCATTGAAAGCCAGAAATCCCCAACTTGAAAACCTACAAAATCAACATCAAGACAAAAAGAGAGGTCCTTCGACTCCTTTGACCCCATCACTAATACAGAAGAACATTGTCAAGAAACAGCTACTAATGAAGGATCAACTAGGTGCCAGTAGGGGAATAAACCCAATTGAAGTTATCAAAGAATCAGTTGGTACTGAACATGTCTTTAATGAAGTTCAGGGTTCACCTAAATCAAGAAGATCGATTACACC
Organism: Komagataea pratensis; assembly: GCA_003707865.2. Classification (NCBI taxonomy): domain Eukaryota; kingdom Fungi; phylum Ascomycota; class Saccharomycetes; order Phaffomycetales; family Wickerhamomycetaceae; genus Komagataea; species Komagataea pratensis. The sequence goes on from PPMA02000069.1 coordinate 15,215, forward strand.
ACTACTGCAGAGACAAGTAAATGACAATACACAAATAACGCCTAAGATGGCTAAAGGTATTAAGATCGCGGTCAAAGATCAAAAGAAATCAAGATTACAAATATTGAGGCAAGTTGAATCGAACGTTGGTAATACTTCGGTTAATAGTGATGGTGACTTGAGTGAAGCTTCTACAATCGCAGGAGATACTCCAAACTATAAATTGAATCACGACTTGATTTACTACAAAAATGGTTATTATATTGAAGGTGGTGATGTTGATGATTCATTTTATGAAATGGGTAAACAGAATATAATCCGATCAAAAGAACTGGAGAGAGTTAACGATGTGCTGGATTTTATGAAACTAGAGAAACAGTTCGAAACTAATAATGATGATGTATAAATACTTGTAATAATTACGGAATATCCTTTCTGATAAAGATGCAAATTGTAGAATTAATTGAGCTATAAGTAGCAAATGCAATCGTGGGATCTATGTGGAATTTTTATTCAATGCCTCGCATATTTCAGCAGCTGATGGGCGTTCTGAGGATTCATAAACCATCATCTTTTTGAATATTTGTTGGATTGTATCATCAGCCTTTGGTAGAATCTTTTCTACACCAATAGGGTCTGAGTTGACAGGGTTTAATCTGGAAAAGGTTGAAGATTTTGCAGCTTCTGGCCATGTCTCTAAAGAGGGAGTTCCAAAAGTCTTGAATATCAATGATGCAAGTCTGAAATCACCATAATCATCATTATCGTAAACTGGCTTAAGATGGTTACTGAATATCAAAGTAATCAGGATTCCAAAAGACCAAATGTCAATACCGTAGGAATATTCAGCGATACCAAAGATCAATTCAGGGGCACGATAAATGCCTGTTGACACATCACATATCTTCTTTTGAGGGTTTTCCTTACCGTAGTTTGTCGGGTTCTTATAACTGATTCCAAGATCTATTATTATCGGATTTGGATCAAAGTTCTGGAACATGATGTTTTCTGGTTTGATATCCCTATGGATAATACCATTAGAATGTAAGAAGCGTAGTCCTTCAGCGATTCCCAGAACAATCAGTTTGGCCTTTTCCAAAGTGATGTTATTGTTGAATTCAGGTGTGGCGTTGGTGGAGTCTGATGAAACAGAACTGCCAATACTGGCATAAGGGTTGAATCTGGGTCTGTTCTTCGAAGCACCGTTTTTAAGGTAACTGTTCAATGTGTGTGGGTAGTAAGGGAACACGAGCACTAAGTCCTCCAAGTCAGCAACAAATGTCCCCAGTAGGCGGATAATGTGTGACTGTGACTGTTCTTTGTCCTGTAGACTGTTCAATTCCTGAAGGAGTTTGACCTCATCGCGTGAGTTGTGTGGTGGACGATCGTCGTCTGGGGTAGTCACTTTTAGGGCGACATAGGCCGATTCTGTGCTCTCTCTGGCCTTGTAAACGCTGCTGAAGCGCCCGCCTGAGACGAACTCCTTCGAAACGTAGCGTGAGGATAACGACATGCCCTTATTTTCCTGTTTTTACTGGTTTGGAGGTGAAAATACGTTTCTTTAACAGAACCTACAGAAAATGGCAAAAGAAAGAAATCAAAAAGCTGTCAAAACCGGCACACCATCATCACCCACCAAAACACTCTAGAAACACTAAAATGGACGACTGGAACACGCTGTCACTGAGAATGGGCTCGACCAACGGAAGCACGCACATCTCGCAGCGCACAATGAAGGAAATCAGCCTCTCCACCGCCATCGAACTCGGTGATTTGGACATTGTTGCTGAGGCTGCTCGTTCAAGAGACGGGCTCGTGAACAGTGATCTCAGGCGCCAAACATGGCCTCTGTTGATGAAAGAGAGTGCAATTCTTGATGGAAAGGAACAATGGAGGCGGTTGAGTGATCACAGGGACGAATCACAGATTGAATTGGACGTGGACAGATCATTTGTGCATTATCCCATTGCCATTACTGCTGATGAGAAGATACGGTTGAGGTTGAAGTTGAAACAGATGTTGGTGAGGTTCTTTAGAGAATATCCTAGCCTCTCATACTACCAGGGTCTCCATGATATCTGCTCTGTATTTCTACTTGTGTTCGAAGAGGAAGAACCAGCATACGCAATCTTCTCACAGTTTGCGCTCAGATACCTTCGAGACTTCATGCTTCCCTCAATTGATTCATCCATCAAGACATTGAAGATCATACCAGAGCTATTGGATCGCATAGATAAAGACTTATACAAATCACTTGGTCTCAATGCGGATACCAACCCATTCTTTTGCTTATCACCAATCATCACACTCTTTGCCCATGATCTTAGAACCTTGAATTCATTATCGCTGATATTCGACCAGATCATCTCATATGAATCAATACATGTTTTATTCGTCATATATGTTATACTTTTAGATAACAAGAAAGATACAATTTTAGAGAATATCATGAACTCAGGTGATGATGCCTTTGACAATAAGGATTTGATTCATACTGTTCTTTCCAAATTTCTGGATAATGTTAGCTTAGAAGACATCAATGAGGCATTGGATGATATACCCAGATACTTGAACAAATACCCATTGACTAAATTGAGATCATACAAAGAATTGAACAAATATAGTGTGTTGAAAGTCACTTCTCTACCAAATAAGCCATACCCAGAGTTGATTGATTTACAGATCAGACAATCAGAGAGAAAAGTCGCATTATCAAGCTCAATCTTGTTACAGAATTTACTACCAAAGTTGAAGTCGAGCAATTATCAATTATTGAAACTAACAATAACAATTGGTATAATCAGCATATTCATCAACTTGTTCTTCCATAGAAAAGAATCACAAGGAAGACTTTCAACTTATGCTAATTTCGGAAAGGCATATCTGAATGTCGGTTTGATTCAACCAGCGAAGGAATATTGGAATCATTTCAACAATCTACGCTGAAATACACACATAATACATTATTATCTATTCTAGACTAACGTCATAAATAAAAGCCGTCTCTGTACTGGATCCTTGCCATCCTCTGGTGCCACTGGCACTTACCATATATCGGTAAGTTGGGTCAAATATGACATCTGAAACAACACCACCATGATGACCAGGAACAATTAAAAACGGTGTTTTCTTTTGTGATTCTGATGACCTCAAATCATAAATTCTAATATTATCATGAGAGGCACAAAGTAAATGATTATTGTTTGGTAATGGTTTAACAACTGTAACAGCACCTGAAACATGAGGAAATCTCAACTGTTTGGAAACTTTGGATTCACCAGATGATGTGAATGGCATTTTCAGCGAGAATTCTTCAACTGTACTATTTCTTCTTCCTGCGTAAATGAAATCACCATCTTCTGACCAACATGCTGAAACACACCAAGGTGGAGTACCTTTTGGAGGTCTGAATTTCAATACTTGTGAGCTTGTTCTTAAATCCCAAATGTTCAAAGAACCATCGATTGATGATGATAGAACGATATTGCTATCAAGTTGGTTTGGTCCGTTGAGTAATGCCTTTTCTGAAGATTTGCTTGATTTACCATTACGTTGATCTGTGGTTTCTTTTTCTCTTTGATCCTTCTTATTTTCATCCTCATCTTCATCACCAAACAGAGAATCCATATCATCATCTTCATCATCATTACCATTTTTGGCATTTTCTTGAATCTGTTCAACAGTTAAGCCTCCAATTGGTCTATATTCTATCGAACTGATTTGACCAGTTGATTCTTTAAGACTCTGTATCAGTTTCCCTGAGTTCAAATCATATTGGTTGATTGACTTATCCCAACTACCTGAAAGGAATTTATCCTGTTCACTGTTTAACCTCAAAATAGAAACTGTATCCGTATGGTTCTTGAAATGATGAAATATCGTACCTTCATTGTGTCTAACGGATTGTAAGTTGATACCACCATTTGATAATCCACTCAATATCCAAAGACAATTCCTTTCAACTTGTAACGAGAAAACTGGTGACAGTTTTGGTAGATAAGTTTCTTTTGGGGCTTCTGATTTCTTAACCGGTATTTCATTCTCCCAATATCCTATCAATGAACCAGCATTTATCACAGAATCAACTAATGAATGTTTCTGGGCTGTTGTTAATTGGATCTCACCATCAATTGATGCAAAAAAGTCGTATTTCCTGATGTATCCATCTTCACCGCCTGTAAATAGCCATTTTGATGATTGTGATAAAGTAATTGCATTAATACCACAGGAGTACGGTATTGCCACTGAAGGCAGTATATCAAACCCCTCAGCTAATTTGGCCTTCAGTACTAAGCTGTCATAATAATGCTGAAGTTTACTCTCATCATCATTCAGTATTGGTTTATTTTCTGTATCTGTCTTCGATGTTTCTTCATCGCCCTTCTTGTCATCGGCAGTGTGTTTCATTTCCTCATCTTCGTCCTCTTCTGCATCAGCTTCTTCGTCCTCTTCTTCGTCGTCATTGTCGTCGTCCCCCTCCTCATCGTCTTCATTGTCGTCATCATCCTCATTATCATCTATCATCTCATTGTTGTCTTTTTGAAGCGCATCTAATTCTTCTTCTTCTTCCTCCTCTTCCTCTTCCTCTTCTCCGTCTTCCTCTACCAGTTGATGGTTACTTTCTTTGAAGAAGTCATCGTCGTTCAGACTCATCACTTTACTTCTTTTCTCGCTGAATGTTGGGGTTTGCTGATCATCATGGCCGAATGACTTTACGTCTTTGTTTTTTTTGAGGAAAACCTCGAAAAGTAATTCTTCCGGATCTTTCAAATCTGGCACTTCCACATACTTAGCTGGAAGGAACGATATCACAAAATGGGCGAAGAATTGGCTGTTTCCACAGAGCATTTGACCTATAAATTCAGCAACAATAAAGTTGGTCTTGCTGACATCAATTTGGAATTGTCATGGGGCTCTAGAACGTTACTAGTTGGCTCCAATGGTGCTGGTAAATCCACCCTTTTGAAATTACTGGCTGGTAAGACATTAAGCACAGTTGGTAAGATCTCCATCGGTGGTCATGATCCTTTCAGAGGTGGTTCAGATGCTTCCAGTATCACTACTTACTTGGGCACTGAATGGGCATCCAACCCAATCGTTAGAAGAGACATTCCAATCACCATTTTGATTGATTCGATTGGTGGGTCTGTTTATAAAGAAAGAAGGGATGAATTGATTGAATTGCTAGATATTGATTTGACATGGAGAATGCATGCTGTTAGTGATGGTGAAAGAAGAAGAGTTCAATTGGCAATGGGTCTTTTGAAACCATGGAAGGTTTTGTTATTAGATGAAGTTACTGTTGATTTAGATGTTTTAGTTAGACAAAGACTGTTATCATTTTTGAAGAGAGAAACAGAAACTAGACAATGTTCAGTTATTTATGCCACTCATATCTTTGATGGGTTGGGCAAGTGGCCCTCAAATGTTGTTCATATCCAGAGTGGTAAGATTTTGAAGAATTTGAAATGTGGAGTTGATCTACAATTTAGTAGTGAGTTAGTTGGTGATGATGGTGATGACATCCAGCAGAATTTGAATAAGGCTGTTGTTAAGATTATTGATGATGCAATTATCAAGATTCAATCGATCCAAAGTTTACATCCACTTGCGTTGGAATGGTTAAGAGCAGATTTGTTGACTAGAGGTGCCAGAGAAGAAGGTGATTTGAATAGACCTAAATGGGAGGATTTGCAGAAACAATTGGAATTATTTTATGACGGTGGTAGTAGAGTCACTGATTACTTCCAAGCAACTAGAAAGTAGTTGACATCAAAACAATGGCTTCAACAACCCAGACCCCACATACTGGTTGAAATTCAACAGATTTACCAGATGGTTGATATCAGAATGATTACAGTTCTTCATTTGGAGGGATAATGAGATGGTTGAAAGACAGAGATCTCTTGATGTTCGTCTGGAGGTGAGAGGGACGTTCTAAACGAAATCTGCGTTTGAGAGAGTCAAAGGCTTCAACAATGCCGGGACGCCCATTATGATATGATATATACTTTTATACGACAGCACATTATGAGATGATTATATTTATTCTCAACATCTGATGTTTTGTCTTTGAATTCCATCGACTAATGTTTTTATCTCGTGCTTTTTTTAACATCAAAACACAATTGTCTCGACTCTCGCGCATCTCGTTTAGCTGGAAACTTTTCCAATGCTCGTAACTCCCGGCCTGGATGGGTCGCTAGAATGCACCTCTGGAGGACAGAGATCCCCACATTCGTTGTCCTGGGAGCATCACCAGATAGTGAGAATGGCGATTTCTTATGCCGGCCATGCCATTGGGAAATGCTATCCACATTTTCTCAGCGTTTGGCTCCCCTGATCCTCAATCGTTTGATCTTGAAAGACAGTCGTTCGTGGCCGAACCGCCTCCCATCGGTTAGTCCTCGTTTAGCTGAGGAAAAAAAGAAAAACATACAAAAGAGCAGTGGAATCACCCATTATTTAAACCATTTAACACCCGTTCAGAAGAACCATTCAATAAGAAACTTCCATCATCGGGGCTCTTCGCTTGCTGTTCATTCATTCACTTGTTCCTCGACTCAATACCCGTACAACATGGATTTAGTTCTGGAATTCGCCGATGCCTTTGGGTTGGATTATGTCTATTCTCAATTGTTTCCTGCATCATTATCTGCCAATATTCCTTCTAACTGGCAAGCAGCTCTTCAGTTGGGTAACAGCTCCATAGTTGATTTCATTTCCAACGATGCCAACAACAGGTTCATCCCATCACCATCCATCTTTGAACTGAAACACATCATCAGTCAATATTCTGACTCCCATGAAGTTTATGGTAAAATTCCAGTCTGGTTTGGTACCACTATTTACACAAATGCTTCTTTATTACCAAGATCCAACTTGTTAAGACAATCCTTGTCCTTGTTTGTGATTATGACCTTCTTTGGTTGGTTATTATACCTTGGTGTTGCTTCACTTTCCTACTTCTTTGTCTTTGATAAAGCCATTTTCAACCATCCAAGATACTTGAAAAATCAAATGTCTTTGGAGATCCATCAAGCTGTGACTGCTATTCCAGTTATGGTTCTTTTGACCATTCCATGGTTTTTGATTGAACTACAAGGTTACTCACAATTATACTGGGATGTTGAATCCGTTAAAGGTGGTTGGTGGTCAATTGTTTTACAGTTCCCTGCTTTCATTATGTTTACTGATTTTGGTATTTATTTGATTCACAGATGGTTACACTGGCCATCAGTCTACAAGTTATTACACAAGCCACATCACAAATGGTTAGTGACAACTCCATATGCCTCTCACGCTTTCCACCCAGTTGATGGTTACATGCAATCTGTTCCATACCATATTTATCCATTCTTGTTCCCACTACATAAGTTAAGTTACTTGATCTTATTCACTGCTGTTAACTTCTGGACCGTCATGATTCACGATGGTGAATATCTTGCCAATGATCCATACATCAACGGTGCAGCTTGTCATACTGTTCATCATTTATACTTCAACTATAACTATGGTCAATTCACCACTCTCTGGGATAGAATTGGTAACAGTTATAGAGAACCAGATCAAGAGTTGTTCGACAAGAGTAAGAAAAAGTCTTTACAAACCTGGGAAATCCAAATCAAGAAAATGGATGCCATCAAGAACGCTGTTGAAGGTAATGACGACGATAGAGTCTACGGTACAGAAGAGAAGCTTATGGGCAAGACCAAATGAGACACATATCTAAACACAATTTAATGATGATGACATTTTTTATGGATATTTTATAAAACCGATATTATATGATTATAAGGTGAGACTGATATTGTAGTTTGTTGGTTTTCTGCGTACTTTTTTGTGGTTTTGTTTTTATCAATCGAAATTTTGGTTCTTTTCAAAATTCTTGTTCCCACACAAAGGCCAGCCGCTGAACAATTTCCACTGCCACTCTGCCATATTTCCCTGCCCAGCAAGCCAACCATATCGCGTTCTGATACCCAGGCGAACTATGTGCAGAAAATGTCCATTTGCCCAAGAGTTTTAACCAGTTTGTGATGAATACCCGCCATCGTTTCTTGCATCAAAACATGTCGAAATGAATTCCTGTTCTAACTAACTCCCTACAGTCGGCGACACCGCTGGAATATACCTCATTGCATACCAATTATCACAGCTACAGGATCACATAGACATATTCTGCTGCTCGTTGCATCTTGCTCCCCATAATACGTGGAATTCGGGCTCTGCTTCAAATCTATACAAGTTTTCCATTAAGGAACCAGTTTTCAGATCTGTCGAAGATCTAGTGCTATATTTTCCCAAAAACAGGCAGTTCGATCTTGTTTTCATATCTTGTCGAAGCTTTCCACATTTCAGAGGTTGTTTGAACTCAATCAGACCTTTCATTGATGTACAAACAGTGATTGTTGTTGATGCAAGTTTGGGCTTATCGCTTGAAGGTGTTGTCCATGAATGTTTGCCTCATTATGTCACACTATGTTTCCTTACTGATGCTGATATAAAGTCAATAGATTCTGGTGTCTTTCATTCGACTAAGGACTCGTTTAAAGTGCTATTTGGTCATAGTGGTCTTCCTAATACCCAGCAGTACAATGTTGATGTTATGAAATACAGTGATTTGGCATATTCTTATTTATCAGCGAATGATACACTTGTGCATAGAATCTGTCAGCTGATACAGAAAACTGATGGAAATACTGAATTTGACATAAATCTACCGAAGTCCAAGCTAATGTTTCATATCTGGTTGAACACTATTTTGGTGATAGCAGGTGAGATTCTTCCTTTAGTTTTTGGCGAATTCAATATTCAAAACATACTATCTGACATAGCATTAAGACCCATATTCAAAGGACTAATAATAGAGCTTCTATTGATATCTATAAACTTTGGTGTTGGTGATTTCAAAGAGTTCTTGATTATGCTACTTGGGGATTGTACTGTTGATGCCCTAGTGGAAGAGATGTTAAAGAAATGCCCACAAGATACCCATCCTTTTACTACTGCTTCACCTCCCTTCTTGAATTCATCAAAGCTACAGTTTGATTTTCTAAAAGGTCATGAAAATTACTCATTTATTATCATCTTCCAAGCTATACTTGTCTCTGATGTGCTAGGAATAGCAAATCCTAATCTAACTTTTCTACATGGAATGTTGATTAGACTATCAAACCTTAATCATACTCCAATATGGATGAGCAGAGAGAAATCACGTAACATATTAACCAATTTTAATGATACCAGCAAGGAACCAGTAGTCAATAGTATGACATTACAGAAAGACCAAACAAATTCAGACAGGCAAGTTCATCCTCCTCCAGGGGTTACTGTCCCTAATATTGATGGGAATGACAACATAGATGAAGATAATTATGCGATAGACGAGAATTTGGTTAAATTATACGTTGATACACAAGAATTACCCACTTATGAAGATGATATGCAAATGAATGATCCAGACTTCCTAGATAATTCAGAAGGACATTGGAATGAAGTCGAAGTTGAAGAAGATCTTATTCAAGAGAACTCAGTGAAGCTCACCCTAGAGGGGTACCAATATGAAATCGAGGAAAGGAAGTATTTGAATTTGGATTTCGGTGCTGGATTTTTCGATGAACAAGATAGTTCTGCTAGTTCGCAGACTGAAGATGGCATCGACACCATAGTCAATAAGGTCACATTGAAGGAGTTTGAACTTCTTGAAGGACAGAGGCCAAGAACGTCACAGCTCAACACTCCTAAACTTATGTCATACAAGAAACCACCTTCTGGAAGCGCACATACGTTGAGAAAGAAAGCATCAAATCATTTGAACGTGAGAAGAAGATCTCAACCGTTAAAGCTACAGAGAGCTGAGTGCTTAAGTTATGAAGAGTATGGTTCCAGACATCTGAGTGTTTTTGACTCAATAGGTGGTAAGCATGAAGAAGGAAACCGAGATAGATACGGCGATGTTGCAACCTCTTCGAGGTCTTCCAAACAACAAGGTTAATTGAAGCTGACATTATGATGTTGTTTGATGTCTTTTTCATTAATCTGTAGTTTATATTAAGTTTTTTAAGATATTATTAATTAAATGAACTAAATTAAGTATAAATGTGTGTATGTATCTATTCTCAATCTTCATCCGGTGAAAACTAAGTTAATTCTATTACAGAGCTAATGTCAACCACTCCCAATTGCTGTTAGTACCACCTTCCTCATCTTTAGGGTTCTTCTGGTTACCTTGTTGTTGATGGAAGTTCAAACCTGTTGAACCAAACTGGAAGGCATTGTTATTCTCATTATTAACACTATTTCTCTTATTATCGAAGCCTCCAAATCCCGTTTCTGAACCTTCAATTTCACTACCAGTTCCTGGAGTTTCAGATTCTATATTCATAGCGTCACCTCTATTATCCAAATCTTTCTTTTTGGGCACGCTCTTCGAACTATCAACCTTTCCATTCTTTGATTGCTTAGTAACACTTGGTTTGTTTGGTGAGGATACACTTGTTGGAGTTGATCCTGCTTTTGAATTTGAATTTGAACTTCTTTGTCTTTTCTTAATGACATCTGTCTTTAATGATAATGGACGAACAACACCATGTAGTTTTAAAAATAAACCACAGGCATTACACAATGGTTGACCTTCAGGATTTCTTCTCCATAGTGGTGTAGTTTGTGTGTTACAATTGGTACATCTTGTGTTACTATTTGAAGTGGAATCTTTAGCATTATTGCTTAATTGTGTAGTTGATGAATTTCTTTTGGCTTTGGTGAGCTTGGAATTGGTCGGTTTTTTCTTTATTGATGAAGCCGTCATTGATGCCTTTCTTGAATTGAACGATGATGAGAGTTGGGAAGATGAAGGAGGTTGATCATTCATTTCAAAATCATTTGATATACCATTCTTCTGTTCCTCCATTGTAAAAGAATTGAATGAAGTACCAGTGGTGGTCATATTTCTCATTTGATTAGCATAACTTAGATTTCTTGGATTCATATCATTATTGAAATAACTTTCGAAGAAGGCACCATTTTCATTAACATTTGGCGTTTGAGCAGTTGATGAAGCTGGTGAACCTAATGAAGGTTGATTGAAAGTTGATTGGAAAAAACTTGGATTTTCACTGAAGCTATTATGTGATTCATGTTTATTAAAACTTGATGGTGGTTCAAATGAAGAGCTAACAGTATCCAATGGATCCAAGAAATTGCCCATTTCTGTCACTGGTGAATCCAAATAACTTGAATGAAAATCCATGTTGCTGTTGAAACTAGCTGATATATGATGGGAGTTATTTTGCGGTATGGAAATTGGAATCTCTTGACTTCTCGATAGGTTGGAGTTGAAATCTTGGTTGAAATTGGTGGCTGTGGCGTTGTTATGATTGGAGTTTTGAATCAGTTCATCTTGACCAATTTTCTTAATGTGGGCCACGTAGTCGAAGTCATCAGAGGTTGGATCATTATTGATTTTGTCATTAGAATTTTGCGACAGATATTTCGTAAGGTTGGATGATTTCTGAGGTGCCTTGGTGGCAGGAAAGCTGTTGCTTGCTGGGCTGAGCTCGTTGAAATTGAAGTATTCATCTCCGTTGTTGAACTTCTCATCAAAAACCTTAGCGTCTTCCATCATGATATCAGCGTTGGAGGTTGTGTTGGTGGAGTGGAAGCTGTTAGTTGCAGTAGGTCTTGCTCTTCCCCTGGACCCCCTGATCATCTTCATGCTCATCATCCTCCAGGTCAGGTTCTGCATACGCTCCTTGTAAGGTAGTGAGGCTTTGGCCTTGGAATACATTCGCCAGAGGGCCTCGTTGGACGCATCATCGAAGTCTCTCGATGTGCTGGACATTGCTGTTGTGTGTGTAGCTAGTTATAGGTGTGTGTGGTTGTGCTGGCGGGTAGTGAAGGGTTGTTGTGGTAGTCGAGGTAGTCAGATTGTTCTTTTCTTCTCATTATAATCGACGCCCTGAGCTCGGTTTTATTTGATGAGCTGTAAATCAATACGCTCGCGCTTCTCATTGGTCCGATAAAATCAACTGTGGTCCGAACCAAGCTGCCAGAGCACTTCCTTATCAGAAAAAGTCCAGAAAACCGTTAAAAATACAAACGTCCAAACGGTGCCACACAACGCTGCTGGGCTGACGCTGTTTTGAGACTGGGGTCGCTGAGTCCTGACTGCCCGGTGCCTGCCCCAGTGCCTGCCAACTGTCACCGAGATGGACACACCAGAAGACGCTGTCTTCCCATTAGCTGTCTCGAACTTACAAGTGCTTCGGAAGAGCGTGCGCCCGCCCCTTAAATGTCATGATGTAAAACTGATAAGACATACGCACCATAATAATAACGCTATAATCCTGCCAGTCCATTGTCTTAGAATAGCTTTGTCTGAGTCCCTGGTTATTTCATTCAGTCTCCATATAGATAGTCGACACTCAGGCACCATGTGCTAAATCTGTCTCTCGACTGTTGTGATTGTTTTACATGGCTTATCTGGGTTCGCATTATGGCTCCTCTGATTGCGTATCTGACAGCTACTTAAAATGAGATCTTGTTTGTTCTTCGATTGGTTGTCTGCTTTTGTTTCAGGGGTAATGGAATTAGTCCGTTGTTCATTAACTGGGGGTGTCGCCCTTTTGACAGGCGCGTTTGGCACTCTTTTGCATCTTTGTTATCTGTGTTTGGCAAGAGGGACTGATTGTTGACAACAACACAGGGACATAATTGGAGAACTCATCATTAATCAATTCAAGCTACTCAAGTCCAAATCTAGTGCTTAGGCCACTTCGGATCGACCGCCCTTTTGATGAATTATCACTCTTCGATCGTTGCTCGAAATCTTACTAGTCTTGAGCTTTCACCAACTGCTTATCTCGAAGAAGGGCTGCTTATAAACCCCAGCTTCGGTTTATTTAACAATTGATGAAGTAATTATTTCTCATACACTCTCTATGCGATTGATTGTTTGCTTGGTATTAATTTAGTTTTCAACATCTTATCATATATTTAGTAGCGTTTGACCCATTGGAAACACTGAGCAGATGGTCTACGGTTATAGACCGTAAGTCTATCTCGAACTCCAAGCGCATCAATAACATGTTTAAGTGCATCATGACTTGAAAGTTGGAACTAATGGGTGATTTCATTGTTTTATGTTATCAGCAACTAAATTCTGCCCTTCGAACCTTCAAATCAAGTAAGAGCTATACTTTTGGATAATTAGAACATTTTCTGATCATTGACAAACGACCCGAAACTCCAATCACTGTGACTGGGCTTTTGGATTTTCTGATGTACTTTAATTGTGAACCTATTCGCAATAAAATTGGAGATTAAAACGAAAATGATCAATTGGGTATCAAATTCTAAGTAAATCTTCAATATTTCTGAACACTAAAAAATATATTGGAGACTGCATGAACTTCAATGATCTTCTCTATTTATTCCCTCCTAGGTTACAATTCTGGCAGCTAATTAGAATGATATCAATAAAACTTAAACATCAACCAAACACCAATCCTCAGAACTGGACAATCTCGAACCTTTTTGTATCAAATATCTGATCATGCTAAGAATCAGAAAGTGATCGAAGGAATAGTTAATCAAAAATATTTTTATAGCATGGTGAACTAATACAGACTATCGGCACATCTGTACTTATTAATCACTACCAAATTATATATATTATCATTTAATATTAATAAAATCGAACTTTTTTTTGGAAGGCAGTCTATGTTTCTATAATTTAGAAGATAATCTTTCACCTATAATAATATATAACCGGCGGAAGGCAACCGACGGTTGATGTTACTTAATTGCCTGAAATAGTAAACAATGTTTGGATGCATTATAACTTTATGGAGATTAGGACATTCCTGGGTACGGTAAAAATACGAGGTTGGTACTCATTTGTGTATATTACATTAATAATAGAAGAAAAAGACTTATAGTCAATATTGAGACCCCTAAAAGGAGAGACGACAAACCTCATATACCTGACCGTTGCTACAAGGCCACACTTCAACAAACGAAGCCGCTTTTTGTATAATAAAAATATCGATGAAGTTGCAAATTCCAGGGTTTAGTATGCAATAGGTTACCATCAACTGAGTTTATAGTTACACCAATATAAGTCTTTGCAAGAAAAAGAAACCTTTAACTGAAATCAAAACAAAGTACGAGTGAATTATTACTTCAATTCAACAGCAAAATTCGTTTCACAGTCTCGACCGATCGCGTCATCCAATTGAAAAATATTCTAATGAGACTAAAGGGATTTGCCTGTCTTTACTTGCTCTATCAATAATGAAATCAAAAGATTTCAATGGATCACCATTTGCTGAATAGTCTAAATACATACTTTTTGGTGCTCCCTATGTCTTTTAGTTCATATTCCATAACAGAAATTATATTATCTATAATGGGGAAACATCCTACCATATAGGACAAGTACACTTGTTTAATTTCTGACCAGGTAAATAAGAGATCCCATCACTACATGACTGACTAGCGGTAATACCAGCATTTGTTATGATTATAAAGCCCCACACCTTCAGCAGAAGCAGTATAACCGGGTGTGCGGTTAATGTTGCGCTGGTTAGGCCAATATTTAGTTGAACTGATGATGACCATGTTCTAGGTTCACGAAGTCAAACAAGGACCGTTCATTGAGGCAATTCAATTTTGGATTCTTTAATTTCATGCTTAGCGAACATGAGAGAGTGAGCCACGTTATCAGTACAATCTGAAACATACAAGATGCTGAATCTATTGAGAAGTCTTCTGGTTGAAGAACTCCAGTTATTTGACATCTAATAGACTTTCATGTGGCAACTGTGCGACGTCACTATCAAGAAGTTGAGAGAGAAGATCAAGACCTATAAACAGCTGATAAAGCTATCAGAGTTATGGTCATTTCATCATTTGGATTATCAAGAGGCAATGGAGATATAGCAATACAAGCAATTTTGACAAAAGACACCTCTGGTCAACACAAGTACGATTAACATTTGGATAGTTGGTTTATATCAAACTAGACGATATAGTATCGAATGCAACTAATTTGGTTCTCTGGCTGCTTGATCTTGGTGGTTGCAGTCTTAAAGAGAATTCTCAAAAGGTTGAGTCACAATTTCACACAACCACAAGTAGAAACCAATTCAGTGTATAGAGGGATAGTTGTAAGTAAAGACTGAGGATTAATGTGATCATGATTACTTCAGGATATAGCTAGTTGATTTACACCGAGTAGTCCTTTACTTTACACTTGTGACAGAATAAGCTGTTTTCTTTGTAGTGAAGCAACATTGTTCCACTTCCACTTTGTCACTTAATGTGTGATTATGCATCCCCAGTGTACTGGATATTGAGACTACTGTAAATGGAGATTGTGTGATGAATTCGAAACTCATAGCTCTCCGCTAGTCTAACACAAATGTCTTTAATAATACTATCGCTTAAACGTAGACTCTATTTCACCCCCTGTTAGGAGGTTCGTTGGTATGAAGGTACCCCTGATTATCCCTGACGAATGCTTACAATAGCTGGAAGCTCGCGTAGTATGATGACTCTGATCTAATTAAGCCTCACGAGACGTAATTAAACGAGAGGTAATCGCAAGGCTATGAATGCGAATCCGCTTCCTCTTTCGAGAGACGCATTGAGACGAATCCAAATGGTAGCCATTCAGCATTCTCGAACAGTATTCACGAGTCACGGCTCCTCTATTCCGATTTCTGTTGGTTTTTGAGCCATCCTGCGCCGTTTATGTGTCACCAGAGGCAGCTCTTTTGAGGTCACCGAATCAAAAAATCAGAAGTAAACATACTTTGGCATGAGTGATAAACAGTGTTAGAGCGGAAAATGGAAAATATGGACACCTCAAACGTTATGTGACGGCAGTAGCGTGATATGCACACACCCCAGATACACACTGAATATAAATAATGCAGCAGATTATCTTCATTGAGAAATGCCAATTGTTGAGGCCAGTCAATTCCAATATATCCACACTTATAAAATGCTTACTACTGTTCAAAGAACCGCAGTTGCTAGAACTCTCACAAGAACAGCCGCGGTCTTCGGTAGCAGGGCTCTATTATCAACGCTGAGATTACCACCTACCCCAACTACCCACGCAAAGCAAGGTTACAAACCATACTTTGTCCCAACTTATATCAACAACCAACATTTGAAATCAGATTCGAAGACATGGTATGATGTTTATGACCCTGCAACCAATGTTGTCGTTGCCAAAGTCCCTCAGTCTACCGACCATGAAGTGGATTTGGCTATTGATGCAGCCAGCCAGGCTTTCGAAACCTTTTCAAAAGGTCCAATTATCAAGAGAAATGAGATCGTTTTCAAGTACATTGAGTTGTTGAAACAGAACCAGGATCTATTAGCAAGAACCATTGTTTTCGAACAAGGTAAACCTTTGAGTGCTGCTATTGCTGATGTCTACAGAGGTATCCAATGTGCTGAACACGCAACCCAAGTCACTAAAGAAACAGAGACTGTTGGTATGGAATTA